>PVJC01000696.1:61194-112539 GCA_004026665.1 Murina feae | reverse complement strand
CTGGACACAGAATGCACCATCTTCACCAGCTTGAATTCTAGGCTGCCCCCACTCTTTTATTCTTTGTTGTCTTACCCGGGAGGTGGGGGTGCGTATCTCATTGGCTGAGCTTACTTGGTGTTCCTGATTCCCAACTGCCAGGGAATGGAAAGACAGAGTTCGAGCTTTTTGGCTTTCACAGTAATAAGTGGAGACCCATATCCAATAAAAACTTATTTCACAGTGCATTCTCCAAACACAAAAACTGGGCACGAATTCTGAGCAGCCAAGTAAAAGTAAATGACTCTGATAGGGGTTGGGTGAAGAAAAGATACATTTTATATGATAAACAACAGGTTCTCAAAATATGTTAAAATGATGGAAAGATAACAAGACTCTGAATTAAAACCTTAGATTCAAGTCCTGTTCTACCACTTACTAGATATGTAACCTAAGCAAATCACTTCACTTCCGAGATTCCATTTGTTTTCACCATTAAAATGGAAACAATAATATCTGTCCTGCTTACCTTACAGGTTGTTTTCAGGGTGAAATGAGCATATTAAAATTAGGATCTTCATTTCTTTCATCTTATAAACACTGTTGCCTTGCTGAGTGTCAGCATAGGTGTCCCATAAGATCTGCAGAGTGAGTAAAAGTTACAGAAATAATTTGTAAAACAAAAGCCATTAATTACCTGATCTTATTAAGTACTCCACCTAGGCCAGAAAACTGTGATACTATCACCCAATGCCAGCCTTGAGTAATACCAAATTATGCTTTGAGAGGAGATACTTGACACTGATAATATTTGCCACTGACCTCTTCATAAAATATATATGGAATGGCAGAGCAACTTATTGCTTCAATATTTAGTATAAGTGTAGCTCATAGAGCAAATTCCTTCTGTCACAAGTTTTAAGGACCTGACAATAGCTCTTGAGAATCATTCTAGCATGGGGAAATAATGGAGCTTATTGCCTAGATTTTTGGTCAATCAATTCAAGTTACCCTAAAAAGACAAGAACTATTTAATTATAGGACAACTAAGAATAACAACCCGCTAACCAAATCCTTTGGATAAAATAGACAGTTGAGAATCAAGAACTTTTCAGATATTTTGAAAGTTAGTTAGTTAAAAATTATAACCGCCAATAGGATCTGCACAGCTCCCTATAATCAAATACAATAATATTTCTACAGAGGTATATGTGAATGTTAATTCTAACTGGAGTAAAGACTGAAATAGTGTCCTATCAGTTCAATTAAGGTTATTTCAACATGAGATTTAAAAAAATGTTGGTTTTCAGGCTTTTTTGGATTTTACAAATGCACACAAGAAACAAGCTTGAATATTAATGTGTCTCTTAAAATCATCTATGTAAATTCACTTTCATAATATTATTTTTCAAATATGCAATTCAGAGAATTATAAAATTCAACCGAAGAGATCACCTATTTCAGTCAGTTGCCTAATTCAGCGGGTCCCTACTACTAGCATCCTAGCCAGACGGTCATTCAACCTCTGCAGGGTAGTTACCTGGGTGAAGATTCACTCCTTCATGCGGCAGCTGGCTTTACTCTTGGACAACCTTAGTTATTAGAATCAGAGTCAGCTCCTCTGTCACTTTTACCCTTTGGTCCTAACTCTGCCCTGGGGAGCAGGAAACACTCCCCCCTCTGCCACGTGACAGCTAGGCAAATATTTAAAGTGGCAATCATGTACTGTATTATTTGCCTCTTCTCTAGGCTAAACATTTGCTCTAACTCTTCCACATAAACCATGGTTTCCTCTTCCTTCACATCCTGAGGGCCTATGCTAATCTCTAACTTATCAATGTTTATATTAAAATAAGGTAACTAAAGCCAGATCAATCTCCAGCCCACAACACTGGGAACCTGTTACCTTCCTTGCAAGCTATATACCATATTTCTATTGATGCAGCACACAATTACATTAGATTTTTTATACAGAATATTTTTGAGCCATTTTGCATGTATGTAAGATTTATATCCCCATCTTTTCACATGCATTATTGTCACAATCCAGAAACCTCCCTTGATTTATATTTTTTTAGCCTCAATAAAGGGCTTTTGTATTGGTCTTTGTTGAATTACATCATGTTGGTTTTCATTCCAACATTCATGTTTCATTTTGAATCTTGATTTCACCTTTCAATATATTAGCTATGGCTGCTTGCTCTGTGTCACCTACAAATTTGATGAGCAATCTTTCTAACCTTCAGTAAAGACTTTAATAAAAAAAAATACTGAACATGGTAGGATAAAGAGCCCTATGGCATGTCATTAGAGACTTCCCTCCAGGATGGCATCAGAACTATCTAAAGCAGCCAGTGAGCCGCATACACAAATAATAATACCAAGCATTGGATGGCATGTGCTAAATGAGCAGCAAGAAAAACAAACACTATACAGAGAAAAAAGGAACCCAGAATCAGTAAACAAGGCTCTCTACTTTAGGAATTAAATTCAAATACAAATTTGGCTACAACAGGGCACTTTTAAAAGGTATCTTTCCTTCCTAAAATGTGTATATACTGTATATGTACTAGGGTTGCAACATAAAACCCATTTCCAACTATGGGTCTCACCCAGAAATTTTTCATACTGGTATATTAAAGGATGAGTGGGATTTGAAATGGTACAGAGAAGGGGAGAATAAGCCAAGCAAAAAAAAAAATCTAACCAGGCTTTGGATCAATAAACCCCTATAAATGTGACTCCTCTCACTGCTTGTTTCATTCCCACTCCAACTCCTACTATTGTAAGCAACCCAAACATGCAGAAATCAATCTTTTAAGTATATATATATTTGTAATGATTGTTTGGTTTTCCAAGAGATTATTCACTTGTAAAAGTGGTCCTAAAGAAGGCTCATTTACAAGGCAAGTGACCCTGGTTTAAAACACAATCATTTGATTGACATCCATTTTTTCAGAAAACCAAGAATACAAAATATGCAGGGTTTCTGAGATTTACTTATATTGTGAAACAAACCTAATGTTAAACATGACCCTTGAAACTGTCCCCACATCTTTCCTGTCAGAACACTTTTAAAAATTCATTTTTAAAAGAGAATCCCAAAACCTTTTTGGAATATGAAGCTAATCATTACAAAAGTATCCCATCAGAAAGAGTTTTTAAGGCTATAAATGCCATAACAACTTGGATTCAGTTTTAGGATATCTAAAAAAAGAGCCCTCCGGAAATTAACCCAATAATCATAAAGACCCCATTTTGATAAAAGGGGAGCATGTGTGGAAGGGCTTTGGAGAGCAGCTGCATGAGGTGGGCACTAGACAACAGGACTGGCAGTTCCACCTCCAGATCCAGATCTTGTTTCCAACACATCCTTGACCTTGAGATCGCAGGTGATGGACTAGACACAGCACTCCCTAAATCAGTAATTTCTAACTTCCCCTAACTAACTTCCAACCTTACCCAAAAGATAAGAATAGGAGGGAAATAAGGGGAAACTTAGCCCATTACTTTCAGATGAGACCTGAATAATTCTTTGCTGTCTTTTTTTCCCTTCTTTACACACACACACACACACACACACACACACACACACACACACAAGAACAGTCATCCTCACTCCACTAATATGTAAGATTCTTAAGAGCAGGGACCATATCTAATCTGTTCATTGTTCTACTCCCGGCACCTAAGTAGTAACATATTTCAGGGTACTTTTTGTTTGTTTTCTGTTTTTGTGCTGCCCACTGTCCAAACAAGCTTATTTTAAATGATTCTCTAAAGTGTGCAGTAGAATCAGTGCCCCTCCTTCTCACCCTTGGATAGCTAGGATCCTGGTATATTCCCTACGAGAGGGCATCCCCCACCCCCAATGGCTCTTGCAGAGGCAACATAAAACACAGGGATAGCCTGTCTCTCTTGGCAGTAGCAACACAGACAACAGTGACCACAGAGGCTTCGTAACCAATCTATTGCATAGTGTGACCTTAACTTTGCTGCTGTTCCCATTGTCCCTTGATTTCTGCTTGCTTTCCAAGTGCCACTCTCTTGTACTCCTATTGCCTCTGTGAGTTCCATGGTTTCTTCCATGGCAGTTTTTTCTACTTAAAGACAACTTCTGTTACTTGGAAACCAAAACTGAAAGAGGCACCTAGGATGTATTCAACAAATATTTCTTAAATGAAGAAATAAATTAATGAGTCAATGAACCATCACCAATTTTCTGTATAACACTTTAGTTTCCAAGAACTCTCCCATATTTTGAGTATTGCACTTGGTTGCTGCCCCACTAGTGTTTCAATATAAGTTACAATATTTAACATAAGAGCTGGGGAATAAAATTAAAATATGAACATAAGCCCGGGCCGGTTTGGCTCAGTGGATAGAGCGCCAGCCTGGGAACTCAAGGGTTCCAGGTTCGATTCTGGTCAAGGACATGTACCTTGGTTGCGGGCACGTCCCCAGTGGGAGGTGTGCAGGAGGCAGCTGATCGATGTTTCTAACTCTCTATCCCTCTCCCTTCCTCTCTATAAAAAAATCAATAAAATATATTTTTTTTAAAAAAGAAAGTAAAACTTTTTTCTCAAAGGAAATTAGATAGTCAAATAGCTCCAAAAAAAGAAGTCTATAAATAGGAACTAAAACTTCAGCTATGAACTGACTGACATTCACCAAGTCTACTGTGTTTGGAATAGTTCACCATCTGAGTCACTGAGAGAACAGCATCTGCAAATGCAAGAACTCTATCTCTTCAAAGCACAAAATGTTTGCTTTAATCATATGAATCTATCTAACCTCCAGCTTGTACTTTTGAAATATGTTTTTATTGATTTCAGGAAGAGGGAGAGAGAGAGAGAAATATCCATTAAAAAGAAATATCAACCTGACTGCCTCCTGCACGCCCCTACCGGTGATCAAGCCCACAAGCATGAGGGGCATGTGCCTGAATCCAGAACCTTAACCTCCAGGTGCAAGGGACCAGAGGACTCTCAACCAACTGTTTCTACTCACCCCACATTTACTGGAGTGAAATCAACCATAGCTCACTCTTTCCCCCTAGAAAATCCCCTACTTAGATCAATACTAAAAAAACGGGGGCGGGGGCAAATTGATACTACTTTACATCCAAATCAAATATCGTAATTTTGTAGCATATGTACTAGTATACAGAATATCACTTACAGGATTTTTGGAAATCTTTCACAAGCGCAGATGGAAAAGTTTAAGGGCTTTCCACATTTCTCATAACAAACCATGTTTGAAACATGGTGGTTCAAAGCATAATGTTTCAAAATTCTCCTAAGAATTTCACTTTCTTTTTACCAGTTTATGTCGATAAGGTAAAGAGCTTCACGTGGGCATCGTATTTGGTTTATGGAAACACAAAGTCCCAAAGCCAGGTTCTCCCAGTCTGACAGTTGGAAGACCACTGCAGAATCTATTAAACCATCTCAGTGAGCAAGACCGGGAAAGGCCATTTTGTGTTCAGTGACCTATGCCCCACGGATTGTGATGAACCTCTGAGGTCCCTTTTTGACTCAATCTCTGATCTCCAGGGAGCCAGCGCTCACCTCTTTCAGGATAAGGTCTAAAGAGCACATTTCACCAACAAAGGGAGATAGTAAATACTTCAAAGTAGTTTTAAGAAGAAAGAAAAACGAAACATTGGGGGAGAGGTGCTTTAAACGTTAATATTTTTGTTCTACATAGCCTATAAATGCCCTGTATAATGTGTGACGCCTAGAAAACGTAGTATAAAAAGAATTTTCAAATTGTAAGGAAAACCACATGAATTTAATACGACCAAAGAAGAGAACTTAAAATGTGTACACCAGGACTACCCTCTGCCTTCCGGTGCTTTTCTGATGTAGACGCACGCGCGCACACACACACACGCACAGAGCTTTTCACACACTATCTGGCCGCATCAAATCCTTCCACAGATTGGCATCAATATAACCTGATGGCTGCTTCTGCTTGTATTCGCCACACAACTGTGCCAGCTCCTGGTTCTGAAAGCCCTCCTAACCCAGTGCCCTCGGGCTCCCGGCTCCTGCCTCCAGGGCACCAGGACGCGGCGGTGCGGAGGCTGGAACTCACCGTCGTCCACCGGACGGGCTCGCCCTGCCCTAAAGGAGGGCGGCAGCGCAGGGAGCCGGCGTCCCGGGCGCAGCGGGGGCGCAGGGCGGCGAGGCCCTGGGAGCCTCCGGCCTTCGCCGGCAGCGCGAGGAGCTGCCCACCGCCTCGCCGGACCCCGCGCCCACGTGTGCGGGACCGGAAGCGCCCGCCGCCGCCGCCTTCCGCCTCCCCCGCCGGGCGCCAGGCCGGGGCGCCCAGCTCTCCACCCCCCGGCCCTTCGCTTCGCTCCCCCTGGGTCTCCCCCACCGGAGGCGAGAGCAGGCCTGGCGCGCGCCCACCCCACGGGCCCAGTGCGGGGAGAGGAGTCGGGGCCGGGGCCGGGGCCGGGGCCGGGCCAGGCCGCCCGGACCAGGGCACCCGAGGGCCGGGCCGGCTTCCCCTGCGCCCTCCTCATCCCCCACTGCTCCTGGAATCGATCGCGGCGCTGATTTTTCACAACAATTGCAGCTGTGTAATTCATCAGCGAATAATTAAATCAGGGCAGCCGCGGCGTCGGAAACGAGGCTCGCCCCCTTCCCCGTCCCATCCGGTCGGGGGGCCTAGTCGGGAGCCGGGAGGGCAGACGGGACGGGCCTCGCCCCGGGTCCCAGCTGGGGAGGAGGCGCTCCGGATGCGGGAGGGACGCGGAATCCAAGCGGGGCGCGGGGTGGCCTGCGGGCGGAGGTCGAGGGCGCACGGGCGCGCGGACGGACGCGGCGGCCCGGCCAGCAGTGCCCCCGCCGGCCCGGTGGGTCCTCTCGGCAGGTGCACCCGGGGTCCTGCGCGCGGGGCTGCGGTTTCGGTTCGGGGCGGACACCGACTTTGCGGAGGGAGAGGAGGCCCACACTCGGGAGGCGACCTGCCGCTAAGGAAGATGGAGAGGTGGCGAGAGAAGCGCCTGGAAACCGCATTGATTTAGACATCAATCCCGGCCGCTCCCGCCGCCGCCGCCGCCGCCGCCGGGGCCGCGGAGCCGCGCAGCCCCCTCCCCCCCGACAGGCGGCGCGGCGGGGCCGGGAGAGCGGGCCCGGGCGGAGGGCGCGGCGGGGCCGGGGGAGCGCGGCCAGCCCGGAGCCGCTCGCAGCCGCCCGCGCCCGCGTCCTCGACGCCAACAGGTCTCCCTCCCGAGACCGGAGCGCGGCGGGCGCGGCTGCCCCGGCCCCAGCGGCGGCGCCCCGACACCGGTGCTTTGGAGACAGACAAACCACCTGTGCCCGGCGGCCCGGGCCGACTCCCGGGGCCCTCGGGGCCCGCGTCCCAGAGGCCGCCTTCGAACCTGCGGTCGGGCAGAGTTGCTTTTTGTTACACGTTTGGAAACAATAATAAAAAAAAAAATCCCCAAAAGTGACATCGAAGCGATTTTCCAAAGACAAAATGCTCCTTCAGTCATCTGGGCGTGTCCTTTGGATGACCGTCTTATTTTGAAAGACCAGCTCCGACTCCCTTGGTTATGTCATGTTTGGGAGCTCAGACCAAGGAATCTAAAAATGTATATTGATTTTTTTAAAGAAATGGTCTGATTCCCATAAACATTTTAAATCCTCGGTTTTCTTCGTTTCAAATATAAATATTATATTTTGAAATCGGAAATAATACTTCTCGAGTTTAAAATCTGGCCAACTCTTTTTTTAAAAATATACCGTGTACTTTTTAAAAAATTCTATGGTAGCTAGACCATTGAAATTGTACAAAAAGACTTTTAAAGTCTACCGTTTTCATTGAGAGGGGAAGTCCTGAATGTTTGTATCAACCAATACCTAAACACTATTGAATACGCAATAAAAAAATAGTTATGTCCAGAGCAAATAAGTAAGTAATCGTTTTTAAGAAGGTCCTGTGTAAACGGCGATGCCCGTGCTTAGGGTCTCGGGGCAACTTGAAAACGGCTCCACTTTCAGTTAAATTTGTCCTTTTTAAGGCAACTTCTGCCTTCCCTTTGAAAAGACAACAGAAAGATTTCACGCACAACTTGACCTGAACAAAAGGACCTCACGCCAGTTTATCTTCCGTGGGGTGACAACCGGGGAGGAAAACTTTATTTTCCGCACACTTGAGCGGTATTTTCCGAAATTCACGGTCAAAGAGAAAGTGGGAGGGCAGAGCCACAAAGGCTGCAGGGACGGGGACTGAACGTCCTGGGGAAGGAACCGAAAGCAGAGTCATCCTCGCTCTTCGGCTATCAAGGAGCTTTGTTCAAGCGCCACGTTATTTTAGAGAAAAGGTCGTTTTGGTGAGAGCTGTGCTGGTGTCCCCCACCCAGAAGAAACCCTCCGATCTTCGCAGGTTCGAATCCCCACAATCCCCTTTACTGCTCTGATTAGATTTTCCCCGAAGGAGTGAAATGATGCCGTTTCCACAGTGATAGCAGCCACGAAGACAGAACCGAAATGGGGAGGGAGGCAGATAAGGTTTTGTGATGGCTCCGAATTCCGGGCCGCAGTCCCAAAACCCAGCTCCCGCGACAGTGACCTCCTGCCGGGATCACAGGCCCCAACACCCACTCCGGCCCAAACTCCTCCCGGAAGGAGGCCAGGAAAGCCAGAGAGGGCAGGGATGCATGCATGCAGGTGTGTATGTCCCTGAGGACACAAAACAACAACAGTCCCCTATCTTTGGGGGTGGGGGGGTGTTGATCAAGGTGGGTGACCTAGTCCCTGCCTTTAAACAGTCTTCAAAAGTAGGCAGGTGGATGCGCCAGCACAGTATTTCTGCGGTGCTCAGTGTTCTGGCTGCCTCTGCGGACTCCGGCTCCTGAAGCAGGTGTCCACGCTCTTTGCGGTGGGGGTCTTCTCCTCCCTCCCCCAAGACTGACCATTCCACGCCCGTGAACAACTGAGGCTGTGGTAGGGCTTGCCCCCAGCCCAGCCATCCCATTGGGGTCACCCCTGCTGCCCCACTCTCCAATTTCGAATCTAGGCACTGGGCTTGGGGCTCTAAGGGAAGGCTCTCCTGTACCCTCATCCCCCTCCCCCCACCCCAGAGGTCAGCGGAGGGTGGGAAGAACACTAACCAACTCCAGCTCTCCCCCTACCCCGGTGCAGAGTGTTCTTGGCCAGCCAAAAAGTTAAGGGCGGTCAGTCCCTTGCCAGGTCTGCCAACTAACCTGGCATTTTTTATTTTTAACAACATTCACAGGGAGGAAGGGCTGCTTCCGTCTCACCACCTGGGCAACTTTTTTTTAAAAAACTTTCCTACATTCACCGAAATCTAAATGTGTCAATGAGTTTCTGAACGGAGAGGCCAAAGGGAGTTCATGGGGTTTTGGTTTTAGTTTTCCTCTCCCAGTGCTCACCTAGCCCTAGCTTTCAAGCAGAGGAAAATTGAAGCTAATGGAGATATCAAACAGAGCCACAATTCTGAAGGCTCCCTTTTCACCACCAGCACCCACCACCCGTCTGCAAGTGTAATCACAGAGACCTGCATGCTGTCCTCATCACCGGGGGCTCTGGAAAAGGGGGAGAAAATTCTGTTCCGTGAAAAGGCACCCTCTATTATCCCTTATTATTTGTGTATAGCAACATAAGAATTTCTCCCTCTTCCTGGAATTCCCCCACAATATTTAAACAGCATTTGTCGTCCGATTCTTACAACGCTTGAGGCCTTTATGGAAACCGATTTCCATTCAAAGGCTAGAAAATTGCTCTCCTTCCTTTAAAAAGGGGGTGGGAGGGGGCCCAGCAGCAGCAGCTACAACAGACGACAACAACAACAAAACTTTCTCCTGCATAATCCTGGCTCCCGGAATAACAAAGAAAAGATATTGACTTACCCGTGAACGGAGATGTGTTTGATAAGGGAGGGGGGGGCACTTTTTTGAAGATTTCTGTTCGGGAGCTGCACAGACAGCTGCAATTCATGGGCGATGCTGATTGCCAGAAACGCTATAGATTGGCATGGGGTCTGCAGCTCACAGATCCTGATCAATACCCCTACACTCACACGCCAGATGGTTTGGGGAAGGACAAAAATAAAATAGTCCAAATCAACCCACCATTATGTCTTTTTGTAGTGCTCAGATAAACCTAGTTGTAGCACAAATGTGCTCTGCTCAACACAAAACCTTCTCCGGCATTTTGAACATGGGGGTGGAAATCAGCAGCCCTCCTCTTTCCGGGATTTGGGTTGCGGTTACTGTTGTTTGGCGAAAACAAAGCTGTTGGGCCCCTTATCCAGACTGGGTTTACTTGGGGGCTGTTTATTTTTGTGTGTGTGAATAATTTATAGGGTCTCTGTTTTAATTGCATGTCCACTGGTTTCTCCCTCACACAGCCTGAAAACAATTTAATGTGAAAACACATATGAAAAGTAAAAAAAAAAAAAAAAATCCAGTAAAAATGTCCAGTGTTTTTCTGCAACTGCTAGCTTCAAGTTCAGATTTTTTTCCCCCCCTTTACAGTACAATAGGTTTTACAGTTGTCTTCAAAGCTGCATTTTATTTAAAGGCTTCTTTTGACCCATTTAAGTGTTTGATCTTAAAGAAAATCAGACCTGTGGATGTGGCATACCAAGGAATGGATATCCTGCCCCTGATAAAATGGCCAGTGCAACTGTTTGTCCCGATTCTACTAGTGAAGAACTAGCTCTCCTGCTCCCACATTTCTGTATAGTCTATTTGCGAATCAAACGCGAAGGGGAAGGGGGAACAGGCATGTAACTTCAAATTAAAAGAAAAAATTCTGAGTCGAAGAACTTGTGAAGCCTAGTGTTTATGTCCTAAACAAGGGGCAGTTAGAAAGCTTTTTTTATTTTCTTAAAGAACAATAGAAAAAGAAACATCAAAGATATGTTAAAACATATTTGAAAATCTTATTAGTGCTGATGTTCTTAAAATTATCTTCAAGTAGAAAATAAATATTCTTCCTTTTTTTTTTTTTTTTTTTAGAAAGAAAGGGAGAAGGGCACGCAAATCCAATTCAGTAGAAAATTAGGAGGCTAACTAAACATACCCATTAATTTTCCTTTTAAGTGGGTTTGGGTTTGAAATATAAAACCTCAAACCACCGTTAGAAAAACAACGTGAAAAATCTGCTTTAATCTACCCCAATGAAATTATACACAAAGAAGCCAATACTATTTCATGATTTCCCTGAGATCACCAATATTGATCGAGCGAAGGGGGAGCTACGGTGGGAGAGAGGGAGGAGAAAGGGAGGAGGGAGGGAGGGAGCTAGGCAGCGAGAATATGCAACTCACCTTTCAACTCCCCAGTACTTGACTGCTTCCAGGCACACCGAAATGCAATTCCTAGGATATTTATCTTGATAGTCTGGTAAATGAGTTTATCATTTTGAAAAATTATTTAAATGGCAACTTGTATATTTAGTTTTCTGTATAGAGGCACTGCCTATCAATGTCCAAGCCTGAGATCCCTGGCCAGGGCAGAGGAGGCTGCTTCAGCACCAGGGCATACCAGACAGACTCCTTTCCCCACCTTGCACTCTTACTACCTTTTGTTCAATTCAGTGTATTTTTCAACTAATAAGTGTTTCAAATTATCCCAAGTGTCCAGCTGCCATATAAGGCAGAGAAACAGAAACCTGAATTATTTCACTGGTCTAGTTTTGTGACATTATAGATGTGAGTGTGTCTACAGTCCACTTTCTTACCCAGGCTTTGACATTACGGAGAAGCATCTATTTGAAATAATAATTGGTTAGGTATCGTCTGGAGCTCAACCGTAGACCTGTGAGTAACATCATTGTACACTTCATGTAGTAGGATGGTGTGGGATGGGGTGGGCTTGGGAGCCTCTGTAGCTAGAAGAGAGGAGGGCAGCCCTAAAAGGTCAGGGAGACTAAGAACTATTTTCAACCCTTTCTCAAGCTCCTGGAAGGCACATACAGTATTCCAGACTGTGTCCTTGTTTTCCTAGAGAGTTTTCTCTAACAGCTGGAAGTGTTTGGAGGGGGCTGTCTTAAGGAGACCCCCTGCTCTTCTTTTTGACAGCTGATCAAAAGAAAATAGGTCACGCTTCTCAAACTTATGTCCACCCTGTCCTTAATTACTGTCTCTTTAAACAAAGGCAACATCTGCGCAACCTCAGCCAGCTTGAATCTTCAGGAGGCAAGCAGAGCCGCAACCTGCTTTGGAAGAATCTGCTACTTTTATAAGGTTTTCAGTGTCCGGCGGCTCTGCCTGCTGTCAACCACCTCTCTCCATGCCCCCACCCGGGTCGCAGACACCTCCACCTTCTCTCGACCCCACTCTGGGGTTACTGAATAACGGACATTCTAGGTAAAACAAGGTGCACTTTTTAAAGCGCGGCTTGAGAGCGTTCTAGAACTTGCCGGGGTTCTGGTCTTTTCAGAAACAAGGTTTGGATACGCCAATGTCTGCCAAGGCTTCATGGCATCTGCCACAGCCCTAACCCGGGATGTTCCTCTCCCGAGAGACGTGTGTGTGCGCGCGCGCGCGTGTGTTTGGTTGGGGAAGGATCCACGGGTGTCGTCCCAGAAGGTTTACACACTCCCTGCCCCAGGAGAAGTTTGCTCACTTCAGGCACCCGCAACAATCTTGCCGCAACGCCCACCGCCCCACCCACCCCCACCCCCACCCCACCACCGCCAATTCTTAAAATTAACAAGTCTCTAATGAGGCAAGCATTTGGTCACATTGACACCGAATCTCTTGGAGTTCTAGCTTTGTTTTTGCAATCTAGCAGGGCCCTTCTGAAGCCTCATAACAGGGAGATTTATGGGCTCGCCAGATAATTAAATGATATTATTGTGTTAACTTTGCATGCACGACCACGGGCCGAGCCGCCTGTGGGCTTGCTGCGTCCGCCTGCTGCAGCTCACAGGCAGCGAGGGCGCAGGAGTTGCTCTCGCGGAGGGCGCAGCACGCCCCCGTCTCGGGAATTAGCCCTGCGTTAGAATATCTTGGCGCCTGCATTTTAAAATGCTAAAAACTACTGGCTCCCAGCTAGGCACGTTTGGGAAGTGGCTTGCTGAGACCTGTGTTTGTTTTTACACCAGCAACAGCGGAGTCCTTTCCTTCCAGCCTCGAGAAAAGCTCTGGGGTGAAGCGGAGGGAGCTGAAGCAAGGCCCTTTCCCCCCAGACCGCAGCTGTTAGGAAGCGGGGGAGGGGGGAGACACAGCGCGGCATCTTTAACATAATTTCTGTGCCCCGCTCGCACTCTTGCCTCGCTCTTCCTCTTCTTCCCCTCCCTCCCTCTCTTTGACGTTTGATTCCAGTGGCAGAGGAGGAAAAAAAAAAAAAAAAGACAGAGCCGTCAGCCAAACCTGAAACGCGCAGCCCCGCCTTCTTCTAAGCTATTGGTCGATGTGCGCAGGAGGCCCGCCCCCCAGGCCAGCCGTGGCCTCGGAGTGGCTGTTCGCGGCGCTCATCGGGCGCTGCCCCGCCCCGGGTCCGGGAGGGTAGGTTGGCTGCCCCGGCCAGCGGCAGAGCCCTTCTGGACAGCTCCCGCTCACCCAAACAGAAGCCGTCCGCACCGGAGCGGGCTGGGACATGGCGAGGCTGCGCGCCGGCCCGAGCGGCGGGGCTCGGTGATCCCTCCCTCCCTCCCCGCCCCCTCTCCTCTCCCGCACGCACGCCCCGTCCGCCCCCACCCCGCCCCCACCCCGGGCGCGCCCGCCCGCAGCCCCGGGCGCACACCGCACGCGCGCTCCCCCTCCACACACTCACGCAGTCTCGCGCCCTCCCCTGCTCCAGCGGCGGAGCTCCGCCACGCGCGCCTTGCCAGCACGCCGGCCGCCCCCGCCACCCCCGTGCCCCGATGGACTGAATGAAGGCTGCCTACACCGCCTATCGATGCCTCACCAAAGAACTAGAAGGCTGCGCCATGAACCCGGAGCTGACAATGGAAAGTCTGGGCACTTTGCACGGGCCGGCCGGCGGCGGCAGCGGCGGGGGCGGCGGCGGGGGCGGCGGGGGCGGCGGCGGGGGCCCGGGCCATGAGCAGGAGCTGCTGGCCAGCCCCAGTCCCCACCACGCGGGCCGCGGCGCTGCCGGCTCACTGCGGGGCCCGCCGCCGCCGCCGCCAACGGCTCACCAGGAGCTGGGCACGGCGGCAGCGGCGGCGGCGGCGGCGTCGCGCTCGGCCATGGTCACTAGCATGGCCTCGATCCTGGACGGCGGCGACTACCGGCCCGAACTCTCTATCCCGCTCCATCACGCCATGAGCATGTCCTGCGACTCGTCCCCACCCGGGATGGGCATGAGCAACACCTACACCACGTTGACGCCGCTCCAGCCGCTGCCGCCCATCTCCACCGTGTCGGACAAGTTCCACCACCCGCACCCTCACCACCACCACCCACACCACCATCACCACCACCACCACCACCAGCGCCTGTCGGGCAACGTCAGCGGCAGCTTCACCCTCATGCGCGATGAACGCGGGCTCCCGGCCATGAACAACCTCTACAGCCCCTACAAGGAGATGCCGGGCATGAGCCAGAGCCTGTCCCCGCTGGGCGCCACGCCGTTGGGCAACGGGCTGGGTGGCCTCCACAACGCGCAGCAGAGCCTGCCCAACTACGGGCCGCCGGGCCACGACAAAATGCTCAGCCCCAACTTCGACGCGCACCACACTGCCATGCTGACCCGCGGTGAGCAGCACCTGTCCCGGGGCCTGGGCACGCCGCCCGCAGCCATGATGTCGCACCTCAATGGCCTGCACCACCCGGGTCACGCTCAGTCCCACGGGCCAGTGCTGGCGCCCAGCCGCGAGCGTCCACCCTCGTCCTCGTCGGGCTCGCAGGTGGCCACATCCGGCCAGCTGGAGGAGATCAACACCAAAGAGGTGGCCCAGCGCATCACCGCCGAGCTGAAGCGCTACAGCATTCCGCAGGCGATCTTCGCGCAGAGGGTGCTGTGCCGGTCTCAGGGGACTCTCTCCGACCTGCTCCGGAACCCAAAGCCGTGGAGTAAACTCAAATCTGGCAGGGAGACCTTCCGCAGGATGTGGAAGTGGCTGCAGGAGCCGGAGTTCCAGCGCATGTCCGCCTTACGCCTGGCAGGTAAGCCCAGAGAGTCGCCTGGAGCCAAGCTGCTGGGGAGGGGACCCCGGGGTGCTTGCGGCCGCAGGTCAGCGCACCTAGCACTTCTCTGGGTTCCCTCCTGCTACCCCCCCACACACTTCCTGTTCTTGACTTTATTTCTTGTTCCACTTCCTCTTTCTCTCTTCCTCCTCTTCTTTCTGCTCTCCCTTCTGTTTTTCTTCTTTTCCTTCCTCCTTGTCTACAGCTTTGATCTACCGACTCGCCCCTACATACACGCGCGTACACACACACACACACAAACACATACGTTTCATTTGCCTCCCTCAATGTGTCAATTTTGCTCTCTCTTTCCAAGGCGAGATGGGGTGCCTAGTGTCCACTAGGAGCCCTCTTTTTCCAGGACTCACGGAGACCAGATGTTGCCCCTGTTCAAAACCCTGTGCACTTGGAACACTTGCTTAAACAATACGCTTCAGTTTTCCAGACTGCCTAGTCTCCCTGTATGGAATCGGTTGAGGGGCTTTGCTCTTGAGAAGAGAGAAAGATCTCTCTGTTCTCCTACCCACCATATCAGGCAAACTTCTTTGATTATTGGCAGGAGTCACAGCCTTGCCCGCAACGGGAACTGGTGGCTAGACTGTAACAGCGCTTCCTGAGCCCTTCTCCGGCCTTGGCGTTGGCGCAGGGACTTTCTGACCCAAAGCACCGACTTGGGCTAGCTCCCCTGTCACTGTCCACAGCGAGGGGAGGGTGCAAGGATGAGGGTTTGGACTGCCACATTAACCTCTGGGAGAATGGGGGAAGAGAAACTAAGAATGGAGAGCGCCGCGCCTCACTTGCCAGCCACCCTTGCTCGGCTCCTAGCGTTTGCTGGGCTTGGAGACAGGTTAGGCGCTCTCAGGGAAGAGGTGCTGAGAAATTAAGATGCAGGTTAGTTAATGCATCTTGGCCGCGGGCTACAGGCTCCGCCTTTGCATTAAGCGGACGCTGATTGTGCGCGTCGCGCCGCGGCGGGGAGGGCTGACGACCCGCGGGAGGGGACGAGTGGAGGCGCTGGTTACATTGTTCTGGAGCTGCCTTGGCTCTTTGTGCCTCCTCTAGCGGCGGAGCCGCGAGGTACAGGCCTCTATTGTTCTAGCAGCGCAGACACCTCCTTCGTGGGCGGCGGGCGCTGGAGAGAAAAACGCAGCCGTGGCTGCGCCTTTCTTGCAGTTGCGCGCTTTTGTGCGCACAGAGCCAGCGAGGTGCGCGTGGCAATTGCGCTGCCCTTAGGATCCAGCCGCGGGCCCATAGGGTCTAAGGGTCCAGGCACCCCAATGGGGAGGACACACTGTACCATACTGCAAACAGGGTCGGGCAGCTTCTCTTGGACTGGAGCGATCTCTCGGGGCCCGCGGGCCACCAGGGGGATACGTCGTAGCGGCAGTGATTTCCATAGGCGGGACAGTGGGACTCACGCGGTCCTGTGGGTTCTGAGCCGGCCGCACACAACGCGCTTCCGGAGGGGAAAGCACGGCTTCCTCTCCCACGCCCCCGGGCTTTCCTTGCACCGCTCAGCCTGGCTTATGGGGTGCACCCTACCGACACCGGACCGGGCTGGGGGACGCGACAGGCAGCATTTTCACCCAGGCTTGGGGAGGAGGCGTTTCTGATCTGACCACCTCAGCCTTTGCCTCCAGTGACCCCACGGTGTTGATCCGAGAAGATAAAAAGACTAGCTTTGCCCGAAAGAGCTTCTTCAAATCGGTGAACACCGAGTACTTTTGCTTGCATTTAGAAGTCTACTTTATCTCCCTCCCTTAGCTTAGTCTTCATTCTCTCCTACATTTTTCTCTGATTTGCTCTTGGTTCCTGGCAAAGATTAAGCAGTGAATAGGTAGTAGCAGTGATATATAAATTGGAGGTTTACTGACAGTTCCCAACCGTGTGGTTCCCTTTTGTCTTAACCCTCCACCCCCACCCCCTGTCTCTCTCCTGAGAGCTCTAGCACGTGCTAGCTTCCTGGACATAGGCGGCCAGAAGGAACTTGGCAGCTGGTCTTTGGGGGGTACAGTTAAAGGCTGGATGACAGCTATTCCATTCCAGCCCATCTCAGAGCACTGTCGCCCCCTCACGCCTGTGGAGCAAAGGACAGAGCTAAAAAGAAAAAAAAGCAAAGAAAAAGCAAAGCACTGCCTTCCTGCCTATGTATGTGAAGGTGGTGTGGCAAGTCATGTTTTACTGTTAGCACTGGGAAATGACCCCAAGCTTGCCAGGTTGAAGGATAAGTGTGACAATTCTGCGGGGACCCCACCATTAAGAGTCCCAGGATGGCTCCTCTGGGGCTTCTTTTAGGAGGAGCCCCAAAACTGCCTCCTTCAAAGAGTGGGAAATTCCTCCTGAATGCTTCGCTCAAGCGTTCAAATTTGCTGTGTCTGTTTTATTACCCCAAGTTGAAAAGGGACAAGAGCGTTAGCCTTTTTATCTGGTCGTTTTATCAGCAACTACAAGTGTGTTGAGTGGTCGTTATTACATAGGAGGCTTTTCAGTTTGGGGTCGGTAGATCAGTCTCTTCAGACACTGACACAGAAGCTGGGTCGGTAAGTAGGTATTATGTACTCAGGAGCACGAGGGGACTGGAGCAAATGGAGAAGAAAAGCTGAGGCCTTCTCCGCCAGGAGTATCGATCGATGGGAATCGTCCCACACTGTTGGGCTCTGGTTCCAGGGGTTAAACAATCCTAGAAGCTCCACAGGGCTGCTGGGCCTTGTCTCCCAGCCCTGTGCCTAGAAGTGGTGCCACCCGCTCCCCACTCCCACTCCTGACCAGGCTCGCTCTATCTATCTATCTATCTATCTATCTATCTATCTATCTATCTATCTACTTTTAGTTTCCCTTTCTCTTTCTCATTTTGGGCCCCTCTGGGTCTTGCCAGAGGCGCAAGCAGACAGGGGTTTGAGGGACTTAAGAATTAAGATGTTTGATATGGACCTTCGTCTGTAAACCTCACCCTTAGGTGAAGCACACCCTATAACAGAAACAGGTCCTTCCTCTTCCCCCTTGCCCCATCTTTTCGGTGTATACACAGCTCAAGGTAACATTTCAAGAGGGAAGGGAGAAGACGTCAGAAAACTCAGATTGCCCCAGCACTAGGCTTCAGAGAAACGGACTCCAAGTGTGAGATTTCGTTTGGAAAGGGTGGCAGAGGCAGCATCTGCTCCCAGCTGGGCCTCTTCAGGAGTTTCCCCGAGGCTGGCTCCCGCAGGGCAGTTTTTATGAATTGTGGCAGAGGCTGGGGGGACACACTCCCGTGGGTTCCAGAACCAACACTCTCCAACTTGCCCAAGAAAAGCCTCTAAGCCAAGGCACAAACAGGAACAAAGAGTGAGAGAAGCCAGGCAAGAACCTCGGTGCCCCACCGAGGACAATCGAGGCCTCAGTGGCGGGAGTGTTGCCTCTAACACCCAGAAGACAAAGCAGAGCCCTCAGTCCATGACAACATACCCTGTAACCCGGGCACCAGGGTGGTCTGCTAGGAATCTGCCTCCAGTCCCAGCAGTGGACAGATTCCGGCCCTCTGCGGGCAGCAACTCCCAGTGGCCAATCTGGAGCCAACTCTGTTCCCGCAGCAGAGGGCTCTTAACCAACCGGACCAGATGCTGCTCGCCCGGGCCGCCTGAGGCCGCAGCAGTGAGCATGGCAGGGCACCAACTGTGTGCCCGTCTGCTTCTGAGCTGGGCAGGGAGGAGGGTGTCTTAGGGTACACCTCCGACAGGCACCTCCTAAATCAAGGAGAGGGAGTGGGAACTTCATTCCCAGACCTCTCCCCACTCCACACCCCCCACCCCGAGGCTCCCTGCCCACAGCCCGGCTCTTGCTACATTTAGTTCGGGATCGTAGCCAAGAGGCCACAGGCAACCAGGTCGGTGGGGAACACGGAATATTTTCGCCGGCTGGATGGTGGGATTAATAATTGAAAACCTCTCGCTACTGTCCTTGCTTGGTCAAGCCCCGAGTGCGGGTAGAACACCTCCCTAGCACGCATCAGGGTGGGCGAGGGCGGGCCCCAGGAGCCGGGATGTGGGGAGGGTGGCGAAGCCGCGCGAGAGCCGTAGCCCAGGCCAGCCGGCGCCCTGGACGAGAGAGGTTGCGCGTTTATTTTTATTCCAGGCTTTCCACTGTGTGGTTATGTCACTTTCTCAAACAAATGTGTATATGGAGGGAGATCGATGCTGATAATGTTTAGAAGATTAAAAGAGCATTAATGCTGGCAACAATAACGTAAACGTGTGGACCCAGATTTCATTGATCTGGAACCTGATCCGGCGCGTTTCCAGTAAGCCCGACCGTTCCCAGCAGAGCGCTCGCCCCGGCTCACGCGCTCCCTGCCGCGCCGCTGCCCCGGCTCCTGGCGGGTTCTCGGGTCTGCCTGCAGCTCCTCCCCGGAGCGGTCCCAGATACCCGAGGCTTCCTCTGGTCGAAGGATTGCCCGCCTACTTCCCCAGCTCCCCTGCGCGCACACACCGCTTCCTGCGTTTTCTACGCTCCGCTCCCGCCACTGTTGTGCAGGTAGCTGTGTGCGGGCTTTGCACCAGGCCCTCCCAGCTTCCTAGTCCTGGAGGAGTCCTCTCCCCTCCCCCAGTCCCTTACGTCTGCTCCAGTAGTGCCCTGGGCAACTTCGTTCCTCCATTGAAACCATCTAGGAAATTCAGTCACCCCCTTCACATGCCGGAATAACCAAACCCTGCTTGGGAAACGTCTCTAAAGCTGTCTGCTAACCCCGAAGCCTCCAGATCTGTGGATCCCCTCTCATCCTTGACTGTTCTCATTAAAAGAGAGAGCTCATTCGCATTAAATGTCTCCATTCGCAGGCTTTGCACACAGATCCATTAGTTGGACAATTAAAAGCAGCCTGATGACAAAGGCTTGGGCTTCATCCCTCAGAAATGCCTGCTCTGCAGCAGGCCAGTTAGACCAAACTGGGGAGAGTCTTGTTTCCTACTCAGGCTGGGGAGGGAAGGTACGAAACCAGACGGGAAGACCTCCGGAGCACCACGCCCTCCCCTTCCTTTCAGAGGGAGGGAACTGGGGCTTTCCTCTAGCCAGGCAGGGAGGTTTGCCCCGGGTAACCAGTCCTGGCCAGGAAAGAAAGACCATCTGAGCTGTTCCTTCCTACCCACACTCTGCCAACGGCTCCCTTGCCAAACTGTGGCTTATTCTCCCAGAAGGAACAGTAGAGGTGAATTTGACTAGCAAGAAGGAAAGAGGTGAGATAGAGTGAGAGCTTAATTGTTCTGGTTTCTTGAAATTATAAGTCCAGTTGGAGAAAGCTAAGCTTTTCCTTTCAGAGAAGGTCTCAATCCAGAAGGAAGGGAATTTTCTTGTCTTCTCCAAGAATGAAGTGAGAAAAAGGAGAAGGAAAGGAGGATGGGGGAGAATTGTCCTGCTTGGAGTTATGACAAAGGATCAATGGGTTTTTCTTTCTTTCCTCCCCTGATGGGGGTATCTTCTCACCGATAGCATCTGTTTAAGAAGGGAGCTTCGATATAGCTTCTTGATTCCTAGTCAGAATGTACCCTTACCCGGCTCCTGAAAACTGCAGTGAACTAGGTCAGTGATCAGTGATCAGATACAGAAACTGAAGGTGGGTGCTTTCCTTCGTTAGGAAAACAATTGCCCCTCCCCACATGCCCCACAGTAAGGATCCCTATGTTCTCTTTCTCTGAGGGTTGAATGGCATTTTGGAGAGTGAGGTCTCAGCCTGTCCTCCACCCCCATCTTAGAATCCCAAAACAGGGTGAGAATCCTGGTGAGTGGTGAGGGTGGGGGTGGGGCAAAAGGGAAACTGATTCCCTCAGATTCTCTGTGTCTCCAAGAGGAGACTGCCCCACTTCTCTCTTGAGCCAGGTCTGCACGGAGGCAACAGGGACCTGCCCCCTCATGGCTTACCTTCCCCAGCTCCAGGCCTGAACCCTGAGAGGTGGAGAACCTGCTTCTGCTGTTTCAACCCCAAACTTCATTTTAGGGTCACGTGTGGGTTTTCTAGCCATTAGAACCTTTTTCTAAAGGAAGACTAGAGGAAGAGGTCTGAGGAGTTCTCAGGAAGAAAGTACTGGGCCCTACATGCTATGGCTGGTGATGGTGGTGGCAGACACTGTGTTCAGGAAAAGTGGTATCATGCAGGGAGACTCCCTGGAGGAATGAAATTCTCAGAGGAGAAGAAGAAAGATTTAATTTCTGGATTCCTGCCAAAGGAAAGGAAATGAGGAGGGAATTAAATAGAAATAATTGTCTGGATAAAGCACCCTGGGGAAAAGGGTGAATATTGAGGCACCCTGGGCATTAAACTTCAAAGACCCTCTGGATTATATTCACCCCTTGCCCACTCTCAGACGCTTGTTTTTCCTGACATGGGGAAAGTTGCTTCATCCAGGGGGATACTTTCCTTGTGGGGAGAGACCATGACGAGGAAGCTCAGTGGGGCCATTTATGCTGTCAGGTGCAGAGCCTGCTGAAGATGGGCTGGGGGTGGGGCGGGCATCATCACCCCCTCATCACCCAATCTGCCCCCCTAATCGACTTCAGTGACTTTGGGAAAGGCTTTTTTTTATTTCCATGTCTCAAGATAAAGACTGAAAATAAACATGCACAGGTTTTTGAAGGGACAGGAAGGGAGGAGGTGGGGAAGATGATTGAGTAACTCAGCCCACCTGGTACCTGAAAAAGTGTAGATAGGCAATGCATAGGGGCAGGCTACAGGGCATGCAGAGTCTCACTTGGTGGGCAGGGTTCCTAGAAGCTGTAGACATTTGTTGTGAAAAACTGCCCATGCAAATTTTCCCAGAGGGAAGGGAAACTCTGCCTTCCACCTTGACACCTCTCTCGCCATTTGAAGATCCATTACTCTTCTGTAGAAAGCAGACTTTGTTTGGGTTGGAAGCACACCTCCAATGTAATTTAATCAGCATTGGACTTTGGCTCATGTAATCAAATATACATATACTTTCTCCTGCAGGAAGAAAAATAATTTCTCTGTAACTGCTATTGACTTGAAGTCATGTAATCTCTGGAAAACATCACATTTTTAAAGGGAAAGGTAAAATTAAGGGGGAAAAAATCCAGTTTTAGTGGTTTGCCTTGTCATTGCTAAGAGAGCCAGTTGCCACCTAAGAAAGGGCAGAGGGAGAGCATTCTAGAGCTCACATACTTGTGCTGCTCCAATGGTAGATATTTCACTTCAGGTTCCTGTGTTGTCAGCCTCCCACATTTATTTTTGTAGAAAACAAGGTTGACTAGCTCACCAGATCCCAGGAATTTGGGCTTTATATTTACATTGGGTGGACATGCTTGGAGGAACGGGTGTCTTCCACAGAGAGCAGCAGCGGGATCCCAGTGGACAGCAAGCTCCTTCATTAAGAATGATTGGTAGCCATGCCAGTTCACTCCCCACTGCATCCCCAGGGCCTTGATCTGGAGCTCTGCCCTAGAGCATCCCTCTAGATCAGACTTGAACTCCCCACCCCCAGGGCAAGGCACTGGGCTTTACCCAAGTTGAGTCTGTTAGGGAATCTGTTGTAAACACAGATCCATTGATTTGCATTTGTCAGAGAGTAAAGTTAAACCAGTGAAAAGAGAAGCCCTTACCCTTTTATGTAGGGCCAGGGAAACCTTTCATATTGATCCTATTGATCCAACCTTTCCCTTTAAGGAAACCACATAGTTAAAGACCCTCATTCAATAGATTTACCCTTCGCACTTGTGATATTCCTTTAAGTGTTCTCATCTAGGATAGCTGGGCATTAAGCCCACACTCCAAACCAGACAAAAATGAAAGAAGAGTAGGAGGGGAGGGGTCAGGAGGCAGAATTGTGGGAAGTGAAATGGAATCAAACTGAAATGTGTGATGATTTGATTGGGGATGTTTTCCTCATTCTTCTAAGATGACATGCAGAGATAAAGACAAAATGGATGTATTTAGTATCTCTCTTTTTTTTCCCAACCAAAGAAAACCTGTTTACATGCTAGAGTAGCAACATCTGTGGAACATAATTTTCCACTATAAAATTATTTCAATCAATCCACGAGCTTGGTTCATTTAAGCTGGTTCACTTCAAAGCAGTGATACTTCCACAAAAATTATTTTGGTTCATTTGTAGCAAATCAGGAATAGAATTGTCCTCAGAAAATGCAGTATTTTCTGGGGGCTCTGTATATGAGCATGGACACTGAGAGGGGACTTGGAGTTGTGTGTTCTGATGGAAGTGGGTAGAGACTAGGGCAACAGTAAGGTATAACTTTTCTTACAGAGCAGAGTAGATGGAATAGGAATTGCTAAATATTATGCAGTCTTGCTGGTGTTTGCAGACATGAAAATGAAAGTCCTCTTTGTTTCCAGAACTGTTGGCATGATACATTTCCTTTCTTCCTTGACTCTTTGGTTCTGTGAATAACACCCATCTGTGATTTTTTTCCCCCAACATGGTGCATGTGCAATTCCTAATTGGTTATCTCTTGGGTTGTGTTCAGATATTCATGTTTGTTTTATGTGATTGAAAAATATTAATGATTCCTTAGGTGAGCTAATGTATTTATCTGCTGAGTGAGTTCAAAGGGCAGAGTTCAGCTTTGGTTCAGGTTAATTGAACAGGAAGCAGTGAGCTCTCTAGGCTGTATTTAACTAGAGTCCCTTAAAATATCACACTCAGCAAACACACAATTTCACTGCCCTTATCCTGGAGTCTGATGTACAAGGCACAGATCAACTTGGGTTGCCTGTTTAAAACCCCAAAGCAAAGCAGAGCAACTGCAACAAAGCCCTAGAGTCCCCCTCAGGGAAGAAAAGTCTTCTCATTGGCTAATTGCTTTATTGGTAGCACTGACCTGCAGAGCAGCTGCAGGGGCCTGGCTGAAGGCTGAGGCCTCAGAATAATGTGCTCCATTAGAACAGGGCAAGACATTTTTTGTTTACTCAATTGGAGCACCCTGCAAAGTGCCATTAACCCCAGCCCAACAGCACTCCTGCTGCAGAAGCCAAAGGTCAGGCCAGTCAGGCTGTAGGCACAGCTAGCTCTGCCCTCATAAGAGGGAGGGAGCATCCTGCTGGCATTGCCCTACCCAAACTTGGCCCAACAAAGTGGGCCCCTCTAGGGCTTTGAGCAGAGCAAGCAGTTACAAAACTTACATTTCCCAATTGCTGAATCACGTTATTGATGATTAAACAATTTTGATCTGCCTACCATCAATCACATCAGTATCCTCCCACTGACCCTTTCTTTTCTATTTATGTTCTCTTCATCCCTGTGAGTTACAGTAAATAGAATTGTGCAAACGCTGCTTTTTAGCAGGAATATAGTCTGGATAAGTGCTTGGATCAAGAGAAAGACAGACTTCCAAACAGGGCTGGGGGGTTGTTTAACAGAAGGAGGGTTGGGGTGGACTCAGCAGTTAAAGCTTCCTCCGAGAGCACCTTGAACTAGAGTGCCACCTGCTGGGAGTCCTCTCACTGCAATGAGCCTTGCACCTCCCACAGGGCTCAAATCCCTTCCTCCACTTTGTTCCTCATCCTCCTGACCACTACCTATATTTTCCTAAACATTTCTTTTGGGACTTATTCCTGGTCATTTGGGACTCTAACTTCTGCCTTTTCTTATTCATTGCCAAAGAGAAGTCAGTGATTCTGCTGTATGCGGTTATAGTCTACACATTGAGATAATAGTCTCCTGCTTGGATGAAAAGTGCTTGGAGAAAGAGGGGCAGAGACAGAAAAAAAATTTGTGGGAGAGGAGCGGAATGGTTATGTGTGTAAGAAAAATGGTTCCATTGGTGCCAGTGAGGGCTATACCAACTGTAAGGTGTTCTGAAAAGGTAAAATATTGCACAAAAGTGAGGGGGTAGGAGAGCATTAAGATGGGCAGGGAGGACATCAGAAATGAGATATGCCAAAGCAGCAAGCCAGAGGTGGGCTCTGTGAAATCTCCTGGGAAGAGAAAAAGTGAACCAGGCATTTTTGCAGTTGCAAAGAAGTGAGCCAGTGAGCTAGACTGGGAGCCAAGCTGTGGAGCTGGCTGTAGCTCTGAGGGCGGCAACTCTTTCCAGACTCAGCTCACATTGATCAGACCCAGAGCCCCTGGCAGCCTAGCGCCTGTGGGTGGGTTGCTGACTCCACGCCTGGGCGCAGGCTTCAGCACCACGAACAGCGCCATGGAGAGCCCCGAGCCAAGTGCCCTGAGGCTGGAATCTGAGCAAGTTTTCATCTCAATTGAGCCGGGCCCTCTATAAGGTTAAATTCGGACAGCACCCTGGTCAGTAGCTCTAGTTCTCTGGATCTCAGTGCCCCCTCCATTTCTCTCTACCCCCCTAGACTAAACAGAGCCTCAGGTTTTCCTCTTGCACCCCTGGCTCCAGTTCCCTGAGGAGATCAGCGTTAACAAAGGGAGAGGAGGCTTGGTGAAGACAGGACAAAAGGTGCTAAACAATCCTTTCCTTACAAAAAAGGAAGACTATTACCTTTTTTAGAGTGGGGGCTTGAGGGATTAAACTATTTTCACGATGTTCTGCCTTCTGCAGGCACTGATTGCTGCTCTCAACATGATATATCAGATTTCCTCTCAAGGTTTACTTACAGTCTGTTTGCCTCCCACCTCACACACACACAGGTATACACAAAAGGATACTTTCTCCCCCACCTACTTCTGATTTTTTAAAACATGGCTTTCATTATATTAAACAATGCTCTCACTTTATATCAGCAAAATGTCGAAAAGTGAACCAGCTATGGGACAGCACTATCTCCAAAGAATCTAGAAACCGGGTTTGATTTCTTCAGAGTCATCCTTGAAGGGATTCTCTTTGAGAAGTGTCTCTCCACAGTCGTTTTGGGCCAGTGGTTGAGTCACTTCCCCCAAGCCACACAGCGGAGTGCTATGGCCTTGACCAGGGTGGGAGCTGACATTAGGCGCTGACATTAGGCTCTGACCCCTGACTCCCGCGGCTCTGCTTTATTTGTGTTCTTATTCTAGAGAAAAGAGGCAGGTGGGTCCTTTTGGCCTATTATTGGGGACAATTCACATCTTCATGCATTTTTAGTAAAATGGCCTTTGCTTTCCCAAAGCTAATTAAAATGTAAAACTCTTGCTTTATTTCAAGGAATTTTATACTTCAAACCTAATTTATTACTAAAGGGGGGGGGTGGAGCATAGGAACAGACAAGTGTGTCCCCTTTAAAAGAAAGTCAGGGGTATGATAAATGAGATTTTCTTTCCTGTGACAATTCATTTTTAAATTCCAAGTGGCTCTTGAATGAAAGGAAGAAAAAAAATCCAGCCCCAAATTAATCTGGTAGAGCATTGATTCTCACTGTTCAAAAAATAATTTTCTGTGTTTAAATATCTAAAATTTGCTCTAAAAATGAATAGGAACACATTTGTGAGAACATGTTTGAATCAGACCTAAGAACTTGTTTTAGATCTGTTTGGTAAACACTGATAAGAGCAGTTTCTTCAAGCTGTATGATCTTTGAATTTGCACTATCAAAATCTTTTCCTATAAAACCTGGATTTGACAGTAAGCAAAGTCCTTTTTTAAAAAGATTTTTGTTTTATTTTGGTTTTTAGCAAAGTTCTTTTTTTAGCAAAGTTATTTTTTAAAAGTATTTTTTCTATGCATCACTGCATTTTATTTAAAATAAGGCAGCATAGACACAGATAACAGTCTAGTGATTACCGGAGGAAAAGGGGTGTGGGGGAAGACAGTAAACGGGGGATAAATGACTTGTGGTGGTGAACACACAATGCAATATACAGATGATGTGTTATAGAACTGTACACCTGAAACCTACATAATTTTATTAACCAATGTCACCCCAATAAATTAAATATAAAAATAAAGCAGTCTTACTCTGCAAGATGGTACCAAATGCATTTCTCTTCTAGTGAACTCAACATGGTTTTAAAAGAATATTTTGGTAAGACTTCTGTGTAAACAGGTCCTCGCCTACAGTCTTCTTTGATTTTAAATACTAAAAAGTGTGTAGAGTGAAAGGACTTTTTACTTTTCTGAAACAGTATGATCAATTCCTAAATCTAAAAGGTTTTTTAAAATCTTGGATTCAGTTGCCTCCTAATGTATGCCTAATGAACTCAGTGAATGAGTTCACTTCAGTTCTTGTTCAAGGCACAAGAGTGAATTCTTTATTCACTCCCAATTCTAATCCCGCTCATCATTTTCTAAAAATTCCTCTGAAAAGGAAGATACAGTCTTCCATTGAAAGGCCAATTCCTTGAACTGATTCCGGGCCCCTGCCTCTCCTGCCTTCTTAGGACACCAAGTTTTTCTGTGTTCATAAAATACTTCCCATCAGTATTTTTGTGTTTCAGTGTCTTCTGGTTTTTTGTTGTTGTTTGTGTGTTTTTTTTGTGGTTTTGTTTTTTGTAAATATATTTTTATTGATTTCAGAGAGTAAGAGAGAGGGAGAGAGAGATAAAAGCATCAATGATGAGAGAGAATCACTGATCGGCTGCCTCCTTCCCAACCCACACTGGAATCAATTGATTGAGCCCACAACCCAGGCATGTGCCCTGACCAAGAATTGCACCGTGATCTCGTGGTTCATAGGTTGATGCTGAACCACTGAGCATGCCTGCCAGGCTCATCTATCTTTTATTTTTTATTTTTTAATGTTCCCCACAATACCTGTTCTAGCTTTATCTCTTCCTTCCTTTCACTTCTAGAAAGAGTTACTATAATTCAGTGCCTATTTCTTACCTCCTATTTCAGGCCCAGCACTTTAGTCTGGTTCCACCCACACCTGTTTACTAAACCTGCTCTTACTAATGTCACTATTGAGGTCTTTGTAGCCAAATCCAATGAGCTCTTAGTTCTTTTTTCTTTCTTTCTTTCTTTTTAAAGTACTTGGACATTTTAATGAACTTCCCTCCATGTAGCTTCAAGCTACCAGGACATGGGCCCATCAACACCCTTAATCTTCTCCGCGGCTCTTCTGCTGAAGAACTTGGCCTTCACAGTGACAGGCTGCTTGGGGAGCTTTCCCTTCCCCAGCACTTTGTAGTAGCCCGATCGCTTCACATCAACGATAGGAGCAACTCCAGCCTTGCTTTTGGCAGCATTTACCTGTATCTGCTCACTGACCAAGGTCCACAGTTTATCAAGGTTCACAGTTGGGCAGAATCTCTGGTTCCTCTTCAAGTGGTAATGCCTCATACCCACCTTCCCAAAGTAACCTGGGTGATATTTGTCGAAGTTGATCCTGTGGTGATGCAGGCCGAAGGCATTACCATGGCCCCCTGGGTGCTTCCTGTGCTTGCCGATGCAGCCGTGGCCGTGCTCACGTGGCCCCGAAGTTTCCAGGTCTTCCTTGGTCTGGATGGCATGTTGGTGGCCGAGTTGCAAGAGCGAGCTCTTGGTTCTTAATCTGGCCTCTCCACTGAATTTGACACACTGCTGACCACCTTTTCTTTCCCTTTCTTCTTCTGACTTCTGAAGTACTATACTCTCCTATTTTTCTTTTTAGCATTCTGATCGCTCCTTCTCAGCCTCTTTTCTGGGTTCCTCTTGCTCCGTCCAGCTAGCTCGGCATTCTGGCCCTGGCTATTTTATTTTTTCACTCAGTGAATGCATCCTGGATAATCTCATCAATTGGTTTACTATCTCTCTACACTGAGGACTGCCAGTCTCTCTCCAGCCTTAATATGTCTCCTGAGCTCCAGATCCCTATTTTCTTCTGAATCTGAATATCTTTGCCACAAGTCCACAAACTCAGTCTATCTCATGTTGCTGTCTCCTCGTCCCTTCACCATTACCACCATATATGAGTCTCTTATTTTATTCCCTCTCTCTTTCAAAAACATCACCTTGTACACAGAATCTCAAGTCAGAAACCAGTCATTCTGGGGGAATGGTTTGTATTTGTGTACTTATGTCTGGCCTTATTTTCTTGCTCTCCTTTTTGAAAAGGGATATTCTTATCTATAACTGTTTTGTTCATTGATAGAAATATTAGAACAATTGAGCCTGCAAACACACATTAGGAAATCAGAGAGACTGGTTTCCCTTTTGAAGTCATTTTAATAATAAGTAAAGTAGTCTTCACCATTTTGACTCAGTGGATAGAATATTGGCCTGCGGACTGAAGGGTCCCAGGTTCGATTCCAGTGAGGGGCACTTGCCCAGGTTACAGGCTTGATCCCCAGTGGGGGCGTGCAGGAGGCAGCCAATCAGTGATTCTCTCCCATCATTGATGTTTCTGTCTCTTTCTACCTCTCCCTTCCTCTCTGAAATTAATAAAAATATTTAAAAACAATAATAATAAGTGAAGTAAATTTGCATATAAATGGTCATTACTTGATATACAGCAAATTCCTTGATTGTTATTTATTTAAATTTACCTGTAAAGAGTAAAAAAGAAAAGCCCTAGCCAGTTCTGCTCAATGGATAGAGGATCAGCCTGCAGACTGAAGGATGCCAGGTTCAATTCCAGCCAAGGGCACATGCCCAGGTTGCAGGCTCCATTCCCAGTAGGGGGTGTGCAGGAGGCAGCTGATCAATGATTCTCTCTCATCATTGCTGTTTCTGTCTCTCTCTCCCTCTCCCTTCCTCTCTGAAATCAATAAAAAATATATTCTTTAAAAAGGAGTAAAGAAAAAAGCCAGAGATCAACATCTTATATTGATACGTTTACCCTCTTCCTTTCTCATTTCTTTATCTTTTGGCAAATGAGTACATAAAAAAGTTACTTAGGATCCTTGAGACCCAGTAGTTCAAAAATTTTCAGGGATGTTAGACATAGTTTTGCATACACAGTACTGAACTAAGTAGTAAAGAATAGAAAAAATTAAGTAGCTTTTTTTTTAACCTTTGATTTTACTGGCTTTTAAAGATTTGAGTGGATAAATCCTTATTTACCTTCACAATACTCATATTGCATTGAGTAAAAACAGATTTTATTATTATGTCAACTTCAGTAAAAAACTGGAACCAAAATAATTTGCTAAATGTCTTGTGTGGAAATTCTATATTGCCTTGTAATATTTTTATCTTTTTTACAGTTATGCTTTGACATTCATTTTACAAACTATGAAGATCAAGTACATATGCACAGAACTTAGTGTTAATTTTAAAACATTCTAGACAAAGCATGTGAAACTCGGGCCGGCGTGCAGCTGCAAGTTTGACATGCTTGTTCTAGACTTTTTCTTCTTGCCTTTAATTGAATGCATTGCTGTGCTGCATGATAATTAGAGATCCTCAGTAAGCAATTGACTGGAGTGACTGTCATTTGTGTGCCTTGCATAGACAACCAAGTTTCCTTTGACAAGTAGGCAGAGACAGGAAAGCTTGGCCAGAGCAGGAGGCAGCTCTGAGGCCTCTCTGAAAAGCCTTGGATTCCCAGGCAGAGCTCGAACTCTCCTCTGGCTGAGGCACCATGGCCTGGACAGGGCTGGCACCAAGGGGCACACACTCTCCTTTATTCTCTTCTGTTCAGTGCCCTAGCCTCCTCTTCTGCCATCTTTCAAAGTGGGAGCAGGAGTTAGTACTGCTGAGCTCACCCCTTCCTGACCAGTTTTCCATCTAAAACCTCAGACTTGAGCTTCCATAGGCAGATTCTTGAAAGTCAATTAAAAGGGCAAGGTGGAGAATAGCTAGATGACTGGATTGTGGAAGAAGGGAGGAAAATTCCCAGTAGGGAGAGGTGGGCTTTTCTATCATAAGCCACAGCAGCTCAGGATCCTGTGTTCTGCCTCCTCAGATTGAGTCCCTGAGGTATGAACATCCCTATCTGAGATGGGCAAGGAGCCCCAGGCTCAGAAGAGAGGAATTCTGGAGCTGGTCCTGGTAACAAGGTCTATACAACCCAGATTCCTCTCTCCTTGGCTGCAGGGAAGGGAGTGGAGGTATCAAGCACTCCTTTACCCCTCCTCGTAGGGTATATCCGTGGAATGAATGATCTTTGGCTTTAGAATCAGACAGACTTGGGTATTAATTCTAACTCTGCCTTTACTAGCTCTAACTTAACCTCTCTGAGTCTCAGTTTCCTCCTTTATAAAATGGAAATAATATGTCCACCTTTGAGAGCAGATAGAAGTATTAGAGATGATTTGTATAAAGTAGCTGTTGGGTAATAGGCTGATACACTGTCTTCAGAACTTTCCCACAGAACCCCTCACCTAGAGTAGTGACCTGAGGGATAAGATGGCTTTGGATGTTGGGGAGGAAGAGAGAAAGGAAATAAAGTACAGATTTAATTAAACTTCTGTTACGTGCTATGTATCAGTTACCCATTGGCATAATGCTGAGTAACAGACCATTCCAAAACTCATGGAAGGCAACGTTAAACATTTTTTTTCTCACTTATCTGCAGAACTCAGCTGATCTAAGTCGGTCCCAGCTGGGCTTGCCAATACATCTGTGATTCAGCTGGCTTGATCATGTGTGTGGGTGGCTCTGCTCCACATATTTCCCATCTTCTCCTGGGACCATGGCAATGGCAAAGGGGAATGTGCAAGTAATAATATACTCCAACATTCCACTGGTGAAAGCAAGTTACATGGCTGAGCCCAGAGACAGAGTGTGAAGGCACTACAAGGTTACATAAGGAACATGGGTAAGAGAAGGATTGAATTTGAGCTTTTTTTTTTTCTCAGTCTACCTCATCTAATCTAATAATCTAATCTAATAAAAGAGTAATATGCAAATTAACCATTACTCTGAGACACCTAAGCCATGCCCCCCAGCCAAGCCATGCCCCCAGCCAATCAGAGCAGCTGTATGCAAATTAACCCAGCCAAAATGGAGGCCAGCAGCCACAGAGCTAAAGCAAACAGGAGGCTTCCATTGCAACTGCCTGCTTAGGCCAGCTGGGCCTCTGCTCAAGGCAATAATGTTTCAATTATAGAAGCCATGGAACTGAAGCAAACAAGAGGCTTCGTTGCCTGCTTAGTCCTCCGCTTAAGGCAATGATGTTTCAGTTATAGAAGATAAATAAACCCCAGAAACCTGATTCCAGCCAGCCTTGCTGGGACATTGGGTCAATGGGAGATGTGGGCATCCTGAAAACGGCCCTCAGCCCCTCAACAAGGCTGCCCAGGCACCCCAGTAGGGACCCGAACCCTGAAGGGCTGTGGGCAGTCTGAAAACAGCCCTCAGCCCCTCACCTAGGCTGGCCACACCCCAGTGGGGTGAGGGTTCCCACTGGGGGGCTTGGCCAGCCTGCAAACAGCCATCAGCCCCTCACCAGGCTGGCCAGGCATGCCAACAGGTGGACATCTCCCAAGGGGTCCCAGACTGCAAGAGGGCACAGGCCAGGCTGAGGGACCCCCCCAAGTGCACAAATTTTTGTGCACTGGGCCCCTAGTATTACATATTTTGATACACCTTTAGTCTGTATGGTTTTTTTAAATCCTTACCTGAGGATATGTTTGTTTGTTTTTTAATTATTACTTTTAGAGAGAGAGGAAGGGAAAGAGAGAAACATCAATGTGAGGAGAAACATCAATAGGTTGCCTCCTGTAGGCACTCCAACCAGAGGTAGAACCCGCAACCTACGTATGTGCCCTGATTGGGAATCAAACACATAACCTTTTTGTTGCATGGGATGACACTCCAGCTGACGGACCCACCCATCCAGGGCTGCATCTTTATTCTTGCAGGAAGCCATTTCTGTGGTAGGGATAGGATAGGAAAACAAATTTGGCAACAAACAGGAAGTAAATGGGGAAATACTTCAAAGTTCTTTACTATTTTGTATTGTATACAAGTAACATAACTATGCCCAACTGGACAGGAGCTGTGTTTCTTTGTACTGTGACTGTGGACATGCCTAATCTGCAGTTGCATAGTAGCAGGAACTCTGAGCTTTGCTTTCCTTCACCATCTTGTCAGCACTAGCACAGTGCCTAAAATGTAGTTGGCACTCAGTAAATATGGAATGCCATTGATCCCCACTCTCCTGTCCTACTTGGAGGTCCCCTCCAGCCCCAGCAGATGACTACATGTAGCTCTACATGTATTTTAAAACAAGGCTTCATTTTAAACTTTTCTACTTTTTTTCCACTGAAATAACCACCAAACATCCAATTCAGATCTCGGTTATTCTGTGCTGATAAACTCCAAACAATGGGAAAGAACTCTTTGCTCAGGGTTCTAAATATAGAAGCAATTAGAAGGCGATATCAAAAAGATCAAAAGATTGCCTCATTGTGACTCCCAACAGTGTCTAAGGTTTGTTATTGTTTCTTAACCTTGGGTTTTATATCTGGGGCATGTGTTTTTAAAATCATAAGCAGTGTTAAAAACTACTTGACAGTTTTGTCTTGATTCTTAATGCAGGTGTTAAGAGATGCCTCCCATTAGTGAGTATGCCCCTAGTCAATGTGTTTATTTGCATCATCCTTCTTCTCTGCCTGCCCCCTAATGGTCTGGTACACAGAGGGCTACTTGAGCTGATTTATATGGATCTCACTTGCTCTCATTTGTGCATACTTAATCCAGAGAGGTGATCACATTGATTTCCTTGCCCTACTTTCCAAGACATTGTACTAACATAGAGATATCTCAGCTGCTCTAAACACATTGTATGAAAAAGAAAAACATTTTAAACCTTTGGAAGCAATTTTAATGGACATTTCATTGTGTTCTATGTTACTTACCTAATTAAATTTCCTTCACATTGAAGTCTATTGAAAATTAAATTGAGAAATATTTTTGAGTTTCATTGGGCAGATAACTTTGTTTAGCTGTATTTGTTCTGCGTACATATGAAACGGCATCCTAGGAATCAATACTCAGTGGTTACACTTCCCATGCATATGACGAAATGACACTCTTAGTAGGCAGATGTAGTCCCTGTTATTTACAACAAGCTGACCCTGAACTCGTTTACCCTGCAATTCCAGAAGGTCCTCAGATGTTTCCTGCCTGTTGTTTGGCAGGCTGATTTACTTGGATGTTGAGCATTGTAACAAAGTTGGTAAACCTTCATGGATTAGCCAGAGCCCTGGGACTTGTATTTACAAATTCACAGTGTAGTTCAAGGCTTCCTTTGGAGTATACAAAGGTCTTATTTGCATAACTGAGAGGCTGGAATTCCAGACTGGGTTTGAAAACAAATACGATGAGTTGTCTAAGGATTCATCCCCAGTGAAGAGGTGGAATTCCCAGTGTCTTAAATCTTTGGAAGGAAGATGCAGGAGAAAATCCTTATCTCTCAGCTCCACCCACTCTCCTATAGAGAACGGCAACACAGACCCTTCTCTTTTATCCCAGCTTTCCTAGAGACAGCCATTCTATCAAAATCAAGGGCGCCCTAACTGGTTTGGCTCAGTGGATAGAGCGTCACATGCGAAGTCAAGGGTCCCAGGTTCAATTCCAGTCAAGGGCACGTACCTTGGTTGCGGGCACATCCCCAGTAGAGGTGTGCAAGAGGCAGCTGATCGATGTTTCTCTCTCATTGATGTTTCTAACTCTGTCCCTCTCCCTTCCTCTCTGTAAAGAATCAATAAAATATATTTTTAAAAAATCAAGGGCAAGAGAACCTAGGATGATAGAGCTGTAATTGGAGAGTTGGCATTCTATAAGCACTACTTTACTGTTTTAAAAAATAGTACCAAAGATCTGTTTTCTGTTGCATTGTTAATTAGTCTTTAAACATTTCAGAAATCATTAGAATTTTCAAGATCTTCAAGGTTTATCTTTATCACTATCCTAGTTTTTTCAGTCTGCTATAACAAAATACCACAAACTGCATTGCTCACAGTTCTTGAGGCCGGAAGTCCAAGATCAGGGTGCCATTATGGTCAGGTGAGGACCCTCTTCCAGGTTGAGGACTTCTCATTAAATGCTCACATGGCAGAAGGGGTTAGGGAGCTTCCTGGAGCTTCTTTCTTAAAGTGCTAATTTTGCTCATAAAGGTTCCACCCATGTTATTTAAGCACTTCCCAAAGGCCCCACCAACCAAAACCACCATCTTTGGAGGGTTAGGATGTCAACATATGAATCCTGGGGTCATAAAAATTCACCCCATAGCAATCTCTGTGCCTCAAATGGTAAGTACATCAGAAAGTGTACCTTAAATGAGCTTAAATGAACTAATGCATTTAGATGCTTAGAACAACATTGTGAATGTTTGCTAATTTAGCTGTTATTATTATTATTGATTAATATTATCTTTTGTAACATCTCTGTATATAAGCAAGGATTTGGCCTGAGTCACCAACTCTCCCATAGTTTTTACATTAAGAGAATTGCTTGGGCTCTAGCCAGTTTTACTCACTAGCTAGAGCATCAGCCTGTGGACCAAAGGGTCCCAAGTTTGCTTCTGGTCAAGGGCACATACCTTGGTTTCAGATTCCTCCCTTGCCCAGACCCTGGTCAGGGCTCATACAGAAGGCAACCAATTGATACTCTTTCTCTAATATTGATGTTTCTCTCTGTCTTTCCCTCTCTCTTCCACTCTCCATGGGCCGGGAGGGGGCGGGAGAGGAGTATTGCTTGGTGTTGTCATTGAGAGCATGAGTTTCAGTGTTAGATCCAATTTGTGTCCCACTGCACCACTTCCTTGCATGAGACCTCAGGCAAGTAGTTAACTTCAGAGAGCTTCGAATGCCTCCTCTGTAGAATGTGGATAAGACTGATTTTTCACATCATGTAGTTGGTATGCAGATTAAATGAGACACCACAAGTACTTAATACTGCACCTAACACATTTACCTCTTATTTCCTCCATACTACAAATGACACCCTGTTCCTCATGGACAGGTCTATTCTTCAGCATCATTGTCACTGGTGGACTTTGTGTTAAGAGATATTGCCAGACTCCAGATTGCTTCCTGGATATGATCCTTCCAAACTGGTCAAACACACAGCAGTACTATTGACTCCTGCCACCATCCCACTCCCCACACCTGTGTCCTTTTAAAACTGTCCTAACAATCACAGGCATTTTACTAAGCTGGTGCTTAGAACATGAAGCCTTCTGTGCACATAGTAGATCCTGACTGAATCCTTATTGAGTTATGTTGGGATAGAGCTCATTTTGCAAGCGTGGTACACATCTGACAATTTTACATGTAAATGTTGCAGCTCAGTCAACAAGTCTCAACTCGTTTTATCCTTTCCACAAAGCTGTTATTTTTCAGACATCCAGGGGGTCATGAGGCTAAAAGTGCTGAGAATTGTATCCTCTGTAGTATCTTTTCTGGTTTTGATATATTTGGACCCTGCCTCTTTATCACGTTGCCAAATCCATTCACTATGCTTTCACTAACTTAGATGAGGGGGTCCTCATCTAACTCCCTTAAGGGTTCCTGGTTCACACTATGGACTTTATTGCCAAAGCCAGGAGCCTTAAGAAGGAAGGAAGGAAGGGCCCTGGCCAGTGTGACTCAGTTGTTGAGTGTCATCCTGTGCACCAAAAGGTTGCCCATTTGATTCCCTGTCAGGAAACATGCCCAGGTTGCTGGTTTGGTCCCAGGTGGGGCACATATGGGAGGCAACTGATGGATGTTTCTCTCATACATCATAGTTTATCTCATAGTTTATTTGCTAATATAAGATTTTAAAGCCAGAATTCTCAACATGCAAGTCAATTTAAACAGCCTCTAGAATCCTTTCTTGACCCCAAATTACTCCCAAGGATTAATTGTCCTAGTGGTTTCATGGCCACATTATTTCATATTCATTAGTGTTTTCATGAAAAATTATAACACTAATTAGAGCAGCTTCCAGTTAATTCACTTGGTGATTCATTACTCTCTCCCCTCTTGGTGTTCTGCATGTGGTCATCTTGGAGAAAGCATCCAAGGGGTAATTGCTGCTCAATTCCCTGAATGATCGCCTAATGCCATTAGTTCTGATCCACAGGTATATCCTGGGCACTCTCCGGGTCTGGTTACAGCTGCACCCTGTCCCTGCCCTTTGATGCAGGGAGAGAGGGAAGCCTGCAGTGCAGACTGGCCTCTGGAGGGGGCCAGGACTGCAGAGGGGAGGGAGTGTTTTTTTAAGAGAAAGATGAAGCTTCTGGGTGGCAGCTGAACATCATTTTAACCTCTTCTGGAACCTAAGGTAAGGACAGGATAATGCCAAAAGAAACTGTCCTGAGAACTTGTACCTGGAAGAGAATAAGTCAAGCAAATTCTCTTTGATTTTGACAAATGTATGGCCAGGTGCTGCCTAGATTCTGGAAGCCTGGTTCTCTCTCAGAATTCTAATGCCCGTTCTTTTCATTAAAAGAACCCATTTGGGTTTTTTTTTGTTTTGTTTTGTTTTTTTCAAAAACCCAGAGAATACCATGTTGCATGTGAAGAAACTGGAAACCTCTGCACTATTGGTGGGAATGGGAAATGGTGCTGCAGCTATAAGAATATGACAGTTCCTCAAAATATTTTTTAAAAAAAGAATTACCATATGATCCAGCTACACCCCTTCTGAGTATATATTCCAAATCACTGAAGCAGGATCTCAAGGAGATATTTGTATGCCCATGTCCAGAGCAACATCTAAACTAATAAAAGCGAAACAGTAAAATTAACCGTTTCTCCGAGACGGGTAAGCCACGCCCACCAGCCAATCAGAGCGGCTGTATGCAAATTATCCCAGCCAACATGGAGGCCGCCACTCACGGACCTGAGTAAACGGCAGTTTCCATTGCGGCAGGAGCGAAAGTGAAGCTGCGCCCGCTCCGCTTAAACTGGCTCTAGCGAAACACAGGTTTGAAACATTTGAAACAATATAACAATCATAGAATCCTCGGGAGCTGAAGGAAAGAGCAGCCGGGGCCTAACCAGTAAAAGTAACAATTGTTTCATTATAGACGCTGCGAGGTGAGGCAGAGAGGAGGCTTCGTTAGTTAGAAGGCCGCCTTAAAGGAACAGTGTATCAATTATAGAAGATAAACTCCATAAACCTGCGTCCAGCCAGCCTTGCTGGGACCTTGGGTCAATGGGAGCTGTGGGCAGCCTGAAAGCCCCTCACCCAGGCTGGTCAGGCACGCCAGCAGGTGGACATCTCCCGAGGGCTCCCAGACTGTGAGAGGGCACAGGCGGGGCTGAGGGACCTCTCGAGTGCACAGAGCGGCTGCAGGGTGGGACAGCGCAGGACCCAGGACCCGTGAGTGGGAAAGAGGCGGCAGGGTTGGAGGGCACCGGGAAGCGGGTAAGAGGCGGCAGGGGGTTGGCGGCCTGCTTGGTGGGCTTCCCAGGCCCTTTGCAGAGCATCGGGGAGCGGGTAGGAGGTGGCAGGGGGTCGGAGGCCTGCTTGGCAGCTATCCAGGCCCTTTGCGGGCATCAGGGAGCGGGAAAGAGGCAGCAGGGGGTCAGTGGCCTGCTTGGTGGGCTTCCCAGGCCCCTTGCAGGGCACCAGGAAGTGGGAAAGCAAGGTGGTGGGACGGGGAGCGGGAAAGAGGCGGCGGGGTGGGCCAGGGGGGGTCTCGGCCTGCTTGGTGGCTGCCCAGGCCCTTTGCGGGGCACCAGAGAGCGGGAAATCAAGGCTGCAGGGGCCGGGGTCCTGCTTGGCAGCTCCCCAGACCCCTTGGCGGCACCGGGAAGTGGGAAAGGAAGGCAGCAGGGGACGGATGAGTGGGAAAGAGTTGGCGGCCTGCTTGGCGGCTTCCCAGGTCCCTTCCAGGGATCAGGGAGCAGGAAAAGGCTGGCCTGACCACAAGGCGAGGTTTTCCCTGCTTTCTGGTGGCTGGAGGAAGATGGGCAGTAGGCAAGCTTGGGAGGCAGGCAGCACCCAGACCTGGTCACAGCTCGAAAAAGAGAACAACATGCAGGGGAGGGCAAGAGTCTGAGAGATCAACATAGAGGGGTGCCTGCTCCAAGCCTTGATGGTGTGCCTGGGGGCAGGTCCCCAGCAGGTAGACACACACAGGAGGACTGCTCCGAGCCTCAGATGCGGCTGGGGGTAGGTCCCCAGTGGCCACACACACATACACACACACACAGAAGGCGCCTGGCAGACTGGGGCCATCATAGGATATCCACTGAGGGGTCCCAGACTGTGAGAGGGCACAGGCCGGGCTGAGGGACTCCCTCCACCCCGAGTGCACAAATTTTTGTGCACCGGGCCCCTAGTTATTCATAATAGTCAAAAGGTAGAAGCAACCCAAGTGTTCATCAATGGATGAATAAGTGAAATGTGCTATATACATACAATAGGATATTATTCAGCCTTTAAAGGAGGGACATTCTGACACATGCCATAACATGGGTGAATCTTGAGGACATTATGCTAAGTGAAATAAGCCAGTCACAAAAAAATACATGTATATCCTGTGTGATTTTACTTATATGAGGAATCTAGAGTACTCCAGCTCATAAAAACAGAAAGTAGAATGGTGGTTGCCAGGGCCCAGGGAGAGGAAGAAAGGAGAGTTGTTGTTCAATGGGTATAGAGTTACCTGTATTACCAGATGAAAAAATTCTGGAGATTGGTAGCACAACAATCCTATCTAGTAAAGACGGAATATGCAAATTGACCACTTCACAACAAAGATGGTGGTACCCACAACCAATTCTTATTAGGAGGGAGTATGCAAATTAATGTGACAAAATGGTGGCAGCAGGCCCCGAACAAAGTCGAGAGGCAGCACCAGGCCGGAGCGAAGGCAGGAGGCGGCGGCCAGACCAAAGGCCTGGGTCCTGGGTGCCAGAGGAAAACCCGTGCCGGCAGCCAGAGAAAGGAAGGCTTATTCTTGCATGAATATTTGTGCCTCGGGCCTCTAGTGTGAATATATTTGACACTACCGAACTATACACTTAAACATGGTTAAGATGGTAAATCTTGTTATGTGTATTTTATCACAATTTTGTAAAAATATTGTCATTACAATTGTAATACAGGCTTAATTTTAAAAATTGGAAAATAGAAAAATACTTTTATATCTCCAGTAAGAAAAAAAAGTTATAGTTTGGGCCTTTTTTTTTTTTTTTTTTTTTTTAGGTTATTCCTAGGTAATTGTTTTATTGTGAATTTTTTCTGTTGCATTTTCTTAAGGGATACTTTTGGTGTATAGGAATACTATAGCTTTTAAAAACATATTATTGTAAAATAAAACACATTTATGGGGAGTGCATGAGACATAAATAGATTACTTACTTAATGTTCGTAAAGCAAATTGAATATTGCCAGCACTCCAGAAGTCCCCCCTATTCCCTTTCTTATCAAAAACCTCTCCCTCAACCATAGAGGTAAACAGTAACCTACCTTTTATGACCACCTCTTGGCTTTGTTTCAAAGTTCTTAACACTGAAGTATGTACCCCTAACCACTAGTTTCATTTTCTCGGTTTTTAACTTGATCTAAAATGGACTCACTGGGTTTGTATATCTTTGTGTCTGGCTTTTCTTTTTCTCTTTATGTTGTTGCATGTAGTAGTGATTTCCTCTTTTTCATAGCTATATGGTATTACATTAAGTTAATATGCCACAGTTTACCCATTTTCCTGTTGATGGGCACTTCGGTTGCTTCTAGTTTTGTTACAGACAGAGCTGCTCTGAACATTCTTGGATGTGTGTTCAAATGTACATAAGCATATATTTCTTAAGAATTCAAGTGCAGGTAGTTTATTTGAAAGGTGATCCCAGAAAGCACTGGTAAAGGAGTGGAGAAATAAGACAAGGACGAGAAGAAATCCAGTAACAGTTGCTTCATCAGCACATTTCCACCATAGGAATTTGGAGCTTAATCCTACCAAGTGTTTCAGTTTGTGTCCATAGAATACATTTCTGAGTTCTTTCGCCTGGAAAATAAGGGTGTTGGATTATTTATCTGGCAGCTCTCATCCCCTACTGATTGGGGAAACTCTTGGGAGGTTCCCTGGCCCCTCTGGCCTGCCCTGCATATGGACAGAGCAGGGCCTGGCAACCAGAGAAAGCCGTTAGGCAAAGAGCTGAAGGTGCTGGCAGGTGAAGGCCAACACAGAACAACAGCTGCAACAAGGCCATCTATCTGGGAGATAACTTCTGGGTCATGGGGCATACATACATCCCACCTTATCAGATACTGCCAAACAGTTGTCTAACCTGTTGTACCAATTTGCACTCCAACTGGCCGCCTAGGAGAGAGTCTTCATTTCGTTGCCAGCATTTGGTATTGAGAGATTTACTAGAAGTTTAAGCCACTTTGGTGGATGTGTAATGTTTTGAATTTGTAAATCTGGGATTACTAATAACTTTGAGCATCTTTTTTATATAATTACTAGAGGCCCGGTGCACAAAAATTTGTGCACTCTGGGGGTCCCTCAGCCCGGACTGTGCCCTCTTGGAATCTAGGACCCCTTGGGAGATGTCCACCTGCTGGCTTAGGCCCATTCCCCGGGGGATCGGGCCTAAGCTGGCAGTGAGACAACCCTCTGGCAGCCCAGGAGCCATCGGGAGATGTCCACTTGCAAGCGGAGAGCAGCCCTAAGCTGCAGTCCGACATCCTTAGCACTGCTGAGGAGGCAGGAGAGGCTCCCACCACCACTGCTGTACTGGCAGCTGTCAGCCTGGCTTGTGGCTGAACAGAGCTCTCCCTGTGGGAGTGCACTGACCACCAGGGGCAGCTTCTGCAATGAGCATCTGCCCCCTGGTGGTCAGTGTGTGTCATAATGACCAGTCATTCCCAGGTGTTCTGCTGTTAGGGTTAATTTGCATATTACCCTTTTATTATATAGGATAGAGGCCTGGTGCATGGGTGGGGGCTGGCTGGTTTGCCCTGAAGGGTGTCCCAGATCAGGGTGGGGTCTCCTCTGGGGTGCCTGGCCAGCCTGGGTGAGGGGCTGATGGCTGTTTGCAGGCTGGCCAACCCCCCCAGCAGAGACACTCACCCCATGATGGGGGGGGGCCAGCCTGGGTAAGGGACTGATGGCTGTTTGCAGGCTGGGTATAGCCCCCAGAGAGGCTGGCTGGAAGCAGGTATCTGGGATTTATTTATGTTCTATAATTTAAATTTTGTTGCCTTGAGCGGAGGCCACAGCTGGCCTAGATAGGTAAGAAGTTTAGCTTCCTCCATAGCCAGGGCAAGCAAGCCTGCTATTTGCTCTAGCTCCATGGCCGCCAGCTGCCATCTTGGCTGGGTTAATTTGCATATAGTCGCTCTGATTGGCTGGTGGGCATGGCTTAGGTGTAGCAGTGTGACACCTAATTTGCATATTACTCTTTTATTAGATTATATTGGAAGTGTGGATTTCTTCTGGGAAGTGCCCATTCAAATGTGCCCATTTTCATATTAGGATGTCAGACTTTTTCTTATTGATTTCCAAGAGTTTTTATGTATTCTGGATTCAGGTGCTTTGTCAATCATATGTGTTGCAAATATTCATGGCTCTCCTCTTACTCCCCCTCCCCTTTGCTCTCTTATTCATGTCTTTTGATACACAGAAGTTCTTAATGTTAATGTGCTCCAATATATAAATCTTTCTCCTTTAGATTAGTGTTTTTTCAGTCTTATGAAATCTTTCCTACCCTGGCTGGTGTGGCTCAGATGGGTGAGCATCATTCCATGCACTAATAGGTTGCTGGTTTGATCCCCAGGCAGGGTGTGTATGGGAGACAGTCAATTGATGTTTCTCCCTCTTTTTCTCTCCCTTCCCTTTTTAAAAAATCAATGAAAAAACATTTTTTAAAAAGAAATATTTCCTGTGATTATGAAGATATTACTCTATAATATTTTCTAATGCCATTCACACTAATGTTTGTTATCCTAGCAGAACTTATTTTTTGTACATAAAGTAGGGGTCAAGAATTGAGCCCCATCTAATGCCTGTCCAATTACCCCAGCTCCATTATTGAAAGTAACACACTTTCTTCAGGTTCTGCAGTACCAATGTTGTTACAGAATCAAGCATCCATATGTGTATAGATCTGTTTATGGGCTTTCTGGTCCATTCCACTGGCTTATTGTATATTCTTGACCTAGTACTATACCATTATAGTCTTATTGAAGGTCTTGATGGTTGATACAGCCAGTCCTCCCATCTTGTTGTTCTTCATCAAGAATAGCTTATCTAGCCCTAACCTGTTTGGCTCAGTGGATAGAGCATCGGCCTGCGGACTGAAGAGTCCCAGGTTCGATTCCGGTCAAGGGCATGTCCTTGGTTGTGGGCACATCCCCAGTGGTGAGTGTGCAGGAGGCAGCTGATCAATGTTTCTCTCTCATCGATGTTTCTAACTCTCTATCTCTCTTCTCCTCCCTTCCTCTCTGTAAAAAAATCAATAAAATATATTTAAAAAAAAAAAAACAAAAGAATAGCTTGTCTATTCTTTGATTTTTTTTTTTTTTTTTTTGCATTCTCACATAGATTTTAGAATCAGTTTGTCAAATCCTCAAAACTGAAAGGAAAGAGAGAAGAAAGGAAGAGAAGGAAAGAAACCTGCTTGGATTTTTGGTCAGAGATTTGATACGATCTATAGATCAATATTGAGAGACTTAAACTCTTTATAATATTGAGTCTTTTTATCCTTTGATTTAGGCATTCATTAATTTCTCTAACAAAGTTTATAGTTTTCTCTGTCAAAATCTTGCATACCTATTTTTAGATTTATTTTTATGTACTTGATTTTCAGTCCTATCAAAAACAGTATCTTTTTCATTTTCTGTTTATCATGTTAGATAGAAATACAACTTATTTTTGTCTATTGCTATTGGGTCTAGAATTCTTTTTGTTAGTTTGTTGTTCTTTTATTAATACTCACCTAAGGATATTTTCCCATTGATTTTTTTTTTTTTTTGGAGAGAGTATAAGGGAGAGGGAGAGACAGAGAGAAACATCAATGTGAAAGAGGCACACATACACCCTGACCAGGGTCGGGAATCAAGCCTGCAACTGAGATACATGCCCTTGTCTGGAATCGAACCTGGGACCCTTCAGTCTGTGGGCTGAAGCTCTATCCACTGAGCCAAACTGTCTAGGGTGGGTCTAAAAATCTTGCTAAATTCTTATATTAATTCTAATAATTAACATGTGTGTTATATTTTCTATGTATACACAATCTATATTAATTTTTGTATCTCCAGCTTGTAACTGACAATCTTACTGAACTTTCTAATTAGTTCTAACAATTTGAGTATTGAGGCTTGTGGGTTTTCCAGGTTAAAATATCATATTAACTTATAATGATGAGGGTTATTAATAGGTTCAAGGAGTCTGGAATCAAACTACCTGATTTTGAATCCCAGCTCTATTACTTACTATGTAACCTTAAGTAATTTGCTTAATTCTCTGTGACTCTGTATCATTAATTATAAACCACCTCATAGGTTGATTGTAAAAATTAAATGAGTTAATATACTTAGAACAGTGCCTAACGAGTAATGAGCGTTCAGTTCATGTCAGCTTTAGTCATTTTATCAATTACTTTTATTTCTTTTAAATTTTCACCTCTTGTTTTTTCTTATTTTAATACTAGTTGTCCAGTGCACTTGGGGGAATCCCTCAGCCAGGCCTGTGCCCTCTTGCAGTCTGGGAGCCCTCGGGGGATGTCGAACTGAAGGCTTAGGCCCACTGCCCCTGGGGAGCAGGCCTAAGCTGTCAGTCAGACATCCTTAGCACTGCCACAAAGGCAGGAGAGGCTCCCACCACTGCTGCTGTGCTTGCCAGCCGTGAGTCCAACTTCTGACTGAGTGGCGTTCCCCCTGTGGGAGCGCACTGACCACCAAGGGTGAACTCCTGTGTTGAGTGTCTACCCCCTGGTGGTCAATGTATGTCATAGTGACTGGTCGTCCTGCCATTCAGTTGATTGGCATATTCACCTTTTATTATAGAGGATTGAATAATAGTGGTCCTTTCAGGCCTCACCTGAAACTTAACACTTTGAAATATTTCTTTCTAGTTTTTGTTTTTTTTGTTGTTGACATAATTGGTTTTTGTTTTGTTTTTCATCTGTTGAACTGGATTTGTGAATCTGGTATTCTACTCTGCAAGAGCTATTTTTCCAGAGACCTTTTTCTTTTCAAACTGTATTATTCAGATAATGATGAAAAACCTGAGTTATTTGTTTTTAAACATAATTGAGATCCTGTGGCAAAGGAGGCATGGATGCTTCTATTTTCCTGCGGATTCATTGGTGTAGTGCTTCCATACAGGTGCTGTTGCACCATCATCCAGTTTTCCATAATGGCTGTACCAGTTTACATTCCCACCAGCAAGGAATGATGGCTCTTTTTTCCCACATCCTCTCTAACACTTGCCTACTTGCCGTGTTGATAATAGCTCTTCTAACAGGTGTGATATGGTATTTCATTGTACTGTAGATTTGCATTTCCCTAACACAGTGGTTCTCAACTTGTGGGTTGCGACCTCCTTGGGTGTCGAACGACCCTTTCACAGGGTTTGCCTAAATACATCCTGCATATCAGCTATTTACATTATGATTCATAACAGTAGCAAAATTATAGTTATGAAGTAGCAACGAAATAACTCATCACAACATGAGGCATTAGGAAGGTTGAGAGCCACTGCCCTAACAGCTAGTGAAGTTGAGCATCTTTTCATATATCTTGTTGACCATTTATGTGTCTTCTTGGGAGAAGTATCCTCTGCCCATTTTGAAATTCGATTGTTTGTTTGGTGTTGAGTTGTATGAAATCTTCATGTATTTTGGGTATTAACCCTTGTCAGAGCTGTTGTTTGTGAATATCATCTTCCATTCAGTTGGTTGCTTTTTGTTGTTGTTGTTAATGGTTTCCTTTGCTGTGCAGAAGCTTTTCAGTTTAATATAGTCCTATTCACTTATTTTTGCCTTTGGGGTCAAATTCGTAATATCTTCTCTAAGAACAAGGTCCATAACTTTAGTACCTGTTTTCTTCTATGTAATTTATTGTTTCAGATCTTATATTTAGGTTTTTGATCCATTTTGAATTAATTTTTGTACACGCAGACAAACTATAGTCTAGTTTCAGCTTTCCAATTTTCCCAGCATCATTTATTGAAGAGGCATTCTTTTCTCCATTGTGTGTTTTCGGCTTCTTGTTAAAAATTATTTGCCCATATACATGTGGTTTTATTTCTGGGCCCTCAATTTTATTTTATTGGTCTGTGTATCTGTTTTTCTGCCAATACCATGCTGTTCTGATTATCATTGCTCTGTAATTTGAAATCAAAAGTCTGATATCTCTAGCTTTGTTCTTTTTTCTCAGGATTGCTTTGTGATTCCATACAAATCTGATTGTTTTTTTGGTGGGGGGGGTGTTGTTTTGATTTTTTAAAATATATTTTTAATGATTTCAAAGAGGAAGAGAGAGAGAGAAACATCAATGATGAGAGAGGATCACTGATTGGCTGCCTCCACATGCCTCACACTGGGGACTGAGCCAGCAACCTGGGCATGTGCCCTGATCAGGAATCGAAACCTGACCTCCTGGTTCATAGGTTGACACTCAACCACTGAGCTATGCTGGCCCAACTCAGAAGTTTTGATATATTGTATTGCCATTCTCATTTGCCTCTATACATTTTTTTTATCTCATCTTGTATTTCTTTGACCAAGTCACTTTTTAATTTGTTTAATTTCCACATATTTGTGGGTTTCTTTACTTCCTTTTCACAGTTGATTTCTAATTTCGAAGCACTGGTCAGAGAATATACTTGGTATGACGTCAGTCTTTCTTAAATTTGTTGAGGCTTGTTTTGCAACCCAACATATGGTCTATTCTTGAGAATGTTGCTTGTGCACTGGAGAAGAATGTATAATCTAATGTTCTGGGATGAAAGGCTCTGTAAATGTCAATTATGTGCATTTGATCTAATGTGTCATTTAAGGCCAATATTTCTTTATTGATTTTGTTTGGATGATCTATCTAGAGCAGTCAATGGAGTATTTAGGTTCCCTACTATGATTGTATTTTTGTCAGTTTCTCTCTTTAGTTCTGTTAGTAGTTGCTTTATAAATTTTAGCACTCTCTGATTGGAATAGTGTTATGCCTTCTTGATATAGTGCCCCCTTTATTATTATAAAATGCCCATCTTTGTCTCTTGTTACCTTTGTTATCTTGAAGTCTATTTTGTCAGTTATAAGTATGGCTATACCTGCTTTTCTGTGGATGCTATTTTCTTGGAGAATTGTTTTCCACCATTTCACTTTGAGTCTATCTTTGTCTTTGCAGCTTAGATGTGTCTCCTGAAAGCAGCATATGGTTGGGTTTTGTTTTTTGATCCAATCTGCCTTCTTTTTACTGATAAATTTAGTCTATTTAAATGTAGGATAATTATTGATGTATGAGGATTTCCTATAGCCATTTTACCTGTTGTTTTCTGGTATCTCTGTGCCTCCACTGTTGTTGTTTTTTTTGTTATTTTTTTAAATATATATTTTATTGATTTTTACAGAGAGGAAGGGAGAGAGATAGAGAGTCAGAAACATCGATCAGCTGCCTCCTGCACACCCCCAACTGGGGATGTGCCCGCAATGAAGGTACATGTCCTTGACCGGAATCGAACCTGGGACCCCTGAGTCCCCAGAGCGATGCTCTATCCACTGAGCCAAACCGGTTAGGGCAACCTCCACTGTTTTTTTGTGGGGGATTTTCCTTAATGTTTCTGTCATTTTTGTTTGATGGTATTCCATACTTTTTCCTTTTGTTTCCTCTTTTTTAAGTTATATGTCTTAGTTTTGGGGGTTTTGTGTGTGTGGTTACCATTAGGTTTATAAAAAAGGAAGTTTCATGTATACAGTAGTCTATATAGAAACAACCAAAGTGTCGATATATGACTGGACAAAGAAGATGTGGTACATACATACTACTATGGATTAATGCTCAGCCATAAGAAAAGATGAAATACTGCCATTTGCAACATCATGGATGGACTTTGAGAATATTATGCTAAGTGAAATAAGTTGATCAGAAAAAGCTAAGAGCTATATTATCTAATAAAAGAGTAATATGCAAATTAACCATCACTCCGAGACAACTAAGCCATGCCCACCAGCCAAGCCATGCCCACCAGCCAATCAGAGCAGCTGTATGCAAATTAACCCAGCCAAGACGGCAGCCACGGAGCTAGAGCAAATAGGAGGCTTCCGTTGCAACTGCCTGCCTAGGCTGGCTGGGCCTCTGCTCAAGGCAACGTTTCAATTATAGAAGCCACAGAGTTGAAGCAAACAGGAGGCTTCGTTGCCTGCCTAGGCCTCAGCTCAAAAGAACAAAGTTTCAATTATAGAAGATAAATAAACCCCAGAAACCTGATTCCAGCCAGCCTCGCTGGGACCTTGGGTCAATGGGAGCTGTGGCCAGCCTGCAAACAGCCCTCAGCCCCTCACCGAGTCTGGCCACACCCCCATGGGGTGAGGGTTCCCATTGGGGGGCTTGGCCAGCCTGCAAACAACCATCAGCCCCTCACCCAGGCTGGCCAGGCATACCAGCAGGTGGAGATCCCCCAAGGGGTCCCAGACTGCGAGAGGGAACAGGGCGGACTGAGGGACCCCCCCCCCTCGAATGCACAAATTTTTGTGCACCGGGCCCCTAGTTTCACTCATGTGTGATATAAAACTGCAACTCATAAACACAGACAACAATATGGTGGTTACCAGGGGGAAGGGGGTAGTGGGTGGTAAAAGGTAAAAGGACGAAATGTATGGTGATAGGAGATTATTTGACTTCCAGTAGTGAATATACAGATCATGTATCATAGAATTGTACACTTGAAACCTATAAGATCTTATTAACATCATCCAAATAAATTTAAAAAATGAAACTACAATGAGATATCACCTCACATTTATTAGGATGGCTGTCTTTTTATTTTTATTTTTTTAAGAGCTGTTAGTGTAAAGAGACTCCTGTGGATGTTTGGGATAAGCCTAGCCACATGGGACTGTTGGCCAACCCTTCTTTCAGACAATATCACAGTCCTGAGCTTTTCATTTGAATTATATTCCAGGTGAGCTGGAGTATGTCTTAGTTATTTTTCTTTTCACAAAAGTATATAGATATACTTTTTGAGTCATCATATAATGGAGACTATCTTCCTACAGGACAACCACCTAAACTGCATAAATTCTAGCATTACCACTGCAGTGTCAGTTTTTCTCTTAATGTCCTCCAGTGCTGTTTATTCCTTGTTTTCTTGAAAATTTCTTAATCTCTCTCATCTCATCTTACCACATTTATTACATTCTGTTACTTACAGAGATCTGTTTTCTTGTCATTTTCTATTCCCATTTCATAGAAGCCATCTCTTTTTGCATCATGTTGAGATACCAAATGACTCTCTAAAATGTTCTTTAAGTTTCTGTAGGGTATTTTCAGATGAATTTCTTCTAATTTCGGATGATGGCCTCTTTTTCTGTTTTCCATTATTTTTCATGTTTCCTTTGGTCCTGTTTATGAGAAAGACCCCATCACAGAGGGAAGGCAGGCGTGGGTGGGTAGAAAGAGATTAACCAAGGAATTTATCTGCATACAAGGGGCCCAGATTCATGCACCAGTGGGGTCCCTCAGCCTGGCTTGCACCTTTTTGCAATCTGGGAGCCCTTGGGGGATGTCATAAATAGGCCCGATCCCTGCAGGCCAAGCCAAAGGACTCCACCAGTGCATGAATGCATGCACCGGGCCTCTAATATGCATATAAGATCTTTGATTAATCTCTTCCCACCCACCCCTCTCCCCACTTCTCTCTGAGATTCATCAGTCTATTCCGTGTTTCCATTCCTGTGCACTGAGCGTCTGCCCCCTGGTGGTCAGTGCACATTATAGTTACCGGTTGAACAGTCAAACAGTCACTTAGGCTGTTATGTATATACATATGTATAACCCATGTGGTGAAGGGCAGGGGCAGGAGTGGGCTAAAAGGGGTCAATGGGGGAAGGGGAGTGACTGTAATACTTTCAACAATAAAGATAAATTTTTAAAAAAAGATCCGGTCAGGTCTGATGTGGTCCATTAAAGGTGTGTATGCATTCCTCATGACCTCCTTTCAGGATGGTAAAGCACTCACCCTCAGACCTGCACTAAGTTACCAATTGATACATCTACCCCAGCGCCTAACGTCTCACCTGCTTTCTAAAATTTGGTCCTGCTGCACTGACATGGACTCATCTTCTGCATCCAATCCTGGGTTGCTGACAAGCTGATTAAATGGAACATGTACTTCCATCCCTAATATACTACACACCAAAGCCTCCTCTTCTCCCTATCCTCACCCAGAGCACTCAGGAAACTACACCTGCTGGGATGTGACCTACCACCACTGGGGTCCCTCTTCCCCACACCCCCTCATTTTTGTTGTCTGAGAGTTGCAGTTCCCAGTTGGTAGGTGGAAGGGAGTAGACAACACCCTGAGTGTTTCAAAAGGCATCACCTATCAAGTGAGTGATGGCTGCTTAATTTGAATGTGTGAATGCTGGAGGACTCAGGTGTTAATTTTTTAGTCCATTGGCCTGTGTTTAGGTAGAAATTCCTCAGAAATGCCTCCATACAGGTTGACTGCAGTTCTGCTTTCCAACTTGCTGAGTTTTTTATTCTAGGTTAGCTATTTTCAATCATTTTCATCTCATGGCACACACAAGCTAATTACCAAAATTTGTGTCACACCAAAAAATACATTTTCACCAATCTGAGCAAACAGAGTAGGTATAACTTTGATTCATCCACATTGGATGGCTATTGTGTTGGCTGCTATTTTTTTTTTTTTAATTTGACAACCTAAGGGAAAAGAGGACAGTGCCCCTGACTAAATAAGCAGGTATTGCATATTTTAAAAATTATTATGGTGCCCTAACCAGTGTTGCTCAATTGGTTGGGCATCATCCCATATACCTCTTCTTCCTCCTCTCTCTAAAAATCAACTTAAAAATGTTTTTTATAAATAAAGGCAGACCCCTATATCCTTTTTTTAAATTTATCTTTATTGTTCAGATTATTACAGTTGTTCCTTTTTTCCCCCATAGCTCCCCTTCTCCCATTTCCCACCCCACCCTCTGTCCTTGCCCCCCCGCACTGTCCTCATCCATAGGTGTACGATCATTGTCCATTCTCTTCCCACACCCCCAACACCCTTTACCCCTGAAAATTGTCAGTTCACTCCCTTTCTATGCCTCTGATTCTATTCTATTCACCAGTTTATTCTGTTCATCAGATTTTTTATTCACTTGATTTTTAGGTTCATTTGTTGATAGATTTGTATTTGTTGTTCATAATTTTTATCTTTACTTTTTCTTCATCCTCTTCTCAAAGGATACCTTTCAGCATTTCATATAATACTGGTTGGGTGGTGATGAACTCCTTTAGCTTTTTTTTGTCTGTGAAGCTCTTTATCTGACCTTCAATTCTGAATGATAGCCTTGCTGGGTAAAGTAATTTTGGTTGTAGGTTCTTGCT
>PVJC01000696.1:0-61094 GCA_004026665.1 Murina feae | reverse complement strand
AGCCTGCACATTTTCTGTTGAGAAATCAGCTGATAGTCGTATGGGTTCCCCCTTGTAGGTAACTAACTGCTTTTCTCTTGCAGCTTTTAAGATTCTCTCCTTGTCTTTTGCTCTTGGCATTTTAGTAATGATGTGTCTTGGTGTGGTCCTTCTTAGGTTCCTTTTGTTTGGAGTTCTCTGCACTTCCTGGACTTGGAAGTCTATTTCTTTCACCAGGTAGGGGAAGTTTTCTGTCATTATTTCTTCAAATAGGTTTTCAATATCTTGCTCTCTCTCTTCTTCTGGCACCCCTATAATTCTGATGTTGGTACGCTTGCAGTTATCCCAGAGACTCCTTACATTATTTTCATACTTTTTGATTTTTCGTTTGTTTATTTGTTTGTTTGTTTTGGCTTTTTTGGCTGGGTGGGTTTTGCTTCTTCATATTTCATATCTTTGACTTGATTCTTGCGATCCTCTCATCTGCTGTTGGATCTTTGTATATTATTCTTTATTTCAGTCAGTATATGCTTAATTTCTAGCTGGTTCTTTTTCATATCCTCGAGGGTCTCACTAAATTTATCAGCAGTCTCTAGAAACTTCTTGAAAAACCTAATAACCGTGGTTTTGAACTCTATATCCAGTCATTTGCGTTTCTCCATTTCTGTCTTTTGTGACCTGTTTCTTAGTCTCCACATTTTGGCTTTCTGTGCTAGGTGTCCTATATAGGGCCCAGTGATTCAGCCTCCCCAATCACCTGAGGTGGACACTTTTGTTGTACACCTTTGAAAGCTGGGTGCACAGTCTTGTTGTAGTTATCACTGGGAGGTATCACTGGGGGGAAATGACCTGTAGGCCTTTCTCCTCGTTGTTTGGAGTTTGGATCTATTGGAGTTCTGTCTCAGCTGCAGACCCTTAGGTTATGCTGCAGGCAGGCAGGCCGCACAGCTTGGGCAGGATTGTAGGTAGGGTGGGGCGGGGCCTCAGAATCACTGGGGGTGGAGCAACTCACAATGGCATCCTCTCTGCTGATGCCGCAGTTTCTACCCGGTTTGGTGTCTCCAAGCCCTGGGGTCTGCACACGATTCTCAGTCCCCGAATCTCCACGTCAGTGATAGCTGCGAATAGCACTGCTGGAACGCCACTGGTCTTCTGCCGCCCCGTTGCCCTACAGCCCACGTTGCATTCAGTGCGACCCGGGAGTTTATAATCTTCCAAGCTGCGGACCCAATCGCTGCTGCCACCCTTTCACCCGCACAGCCGCGGCGCCGCACCGCCGCCTCCGTTTTGCACGTCCCTACCTTTCAGTTTGGGCGCCGGGAGCTTCTTTTCAGTCTCAAAGCACTCCTCTTGCCTTCTAGATGTAACGCTTCCCCTCCCTTGGTTCTGGAGAATGGCCGTTTATCTGTATAGTTGTATTTCTATAATGTAGGTGTGGAGGCTGTGCATTTAGGTATATACCTCATGCTGCCATCTTGGTTCTTCTTTCCCTATATCTTTTTTAAAAAATTATTGTGGCACACTGGTTGAAAATTGCTATTCTAGGTCTTTGAGACGATTTTAATGGGAGGTGAGGAGAGGCTGCACCAGGCTGTCTTAGCCATTTTAAGCCAGATGTTCCTATCCAGAGTTAAACATTTGTTTTTAGCAACTCAGGACTTCCTGGGTGGCTTGCAGGAATGCAGTTTTGTGGCAGAATGAAAGGTGTCCCTTTGCCAGGCTTCCTCATAAGCAGAATAGACTACTGGGAATTGTGAATTCAGACTGAGAGCCCCAAGAGATTTATTCTAACAGTCAAGTGGGGAGTGAACCCCCTTGGATTAGAGATGAGGGCATTTGGGTTCTCAGGGCTTGCCACAGACTCCCTGTGGTCAGTGCTGGGGGAGTCAGTTTACCTCTTAGAGCATCTTTCTCCTTGTATCTAAAATAAAGGATTGGACCAAATGGTCTCTAAAGTCCTGCTATTCTAGGAGTTTGTGGTTTTTTTTAAACCAGTTTGCTTGGAACATAAGCTGTTAGAAACCAGTTCCTTGGGGCTATCCTTTTTCTCTGAGAGTTTCTGCTAAAAAAGAAGCTGAAGTAGAAGGCACATTGGTGCTGGGCATGCAAGCTCCAGTGCTCAACAGAACCTGCTGGGAAGGGACCCCTGGAGGAGCTCAGGCAACTTAAGATGCAGAGGCCTAGCGCCCTCCTCTGGGAGATGTGCTTTCTGTGGCCACCCTGGGCCTTTTCCAGGCCCACCTCTGTATAAGCAAGTTGGCAGACATCCAAGCACCCCCATTTCCTGAGTTCCCTTCTGTGGCTTTGTATTGAAGATAAAAAATAGGGAAGGAAATAAAACTTGTTTTCCCCTTTGAGGCACCAAAACTGAGAATAATGGCTGGCTTTCATTTGATAATAAATGCACACTGGGGAGTTGCTCTAACACTTGGCGTGACCAACCTGCTTATGATCCTCCCAACACCCAAGTGAAGGCATGGGAGGGTGAGGTTAGAGGCAGCAGAAGTTTACCATTTATCATCTATTTGAGAGGAAGAGGGTGCTGCAGGGAAACCCACATAGGCAAAAATTTGCCCCAGGTCAGAATTTGTCCCAAGGTGTAGCTTCGGACATTGGAGGCTGCTGGGAGTGTAATAAACCAAGCCCCCTGGGCTTCTGCATCTCTGCACTTGGGACATGACCCCCTTCCACCGTCCCCAGAACAAGTGCCCCTGCTCTCTTTCCCTTCTCCTTTTCTATCTCTCCTCTCTCCCTCCAGCTCCCACATCCCCCCTCCTACCCCCCTGCCCACAATGTTTGCTCTAAGAAGTCCAGCAGTAGCTTTCTCACTGGCATGTAAGTTGTTCAACCTGAGTGCCCTCCACATGTCCAGGATACTTTGCCAAATGATGTAGAGGTTTGTCTGGCCAGGGCTTTGGCTGCACTAAGAGTCATTAGGGAGCAATGGGAGGGATGAAACCCAATGACCAAGGATGGCTCCAAGTCCATTTGTGTGGCGTGTCTTCCCTGTCTCTGTCCTTGGTCTCCCTAATAGACGTTGGTCTAAATGGTGCTGGCTCTGCTGCCTGAGTGGATTGGCATCTGGTCCATGAGGAATGCCAGCTCCCAACCTGGAGACAAAGCCATTAAGTTTCCCGTCAGGCTCAAGTCAGAGTCGGTTGGAGAAAGGAGAGTGAAGTTCAAGTTTAGCTCTTAGGAGCCAAGATCACAGTACTGTCTCCGTGGTAGTCTGAACCAAGGTGGCTTTTGACAATAAGCTCAGGAAATCACAGAGAAGCAGAGAAAACTGCAAAGCATCTGAGAATTATTTATAGCTTCTACATTTCAGAGAGCACAAGATAATCAAATCATGAGTTGAAAAGATTGTGTCCCTTGCAGCCCTTTCACTTTCATGAAGAATTCTACCTCCCCAGTGGGTGATCAGTGTCCCTGTCACCCTCTGGGCCTCAGTGGCTGATGGACATGCTTAGAGCCTGAGCCCCAAGTCTCATGTGTCAGAACCCTCCTCTCCATGCCCCCTGTAGCAGTGGGCCAGCACCCATCCCTGCATCGCTAAGATATATCAGCATCAGTGACTTCCTGAACAGTAAATATCTATCCTATCTAATAAAAGAGTAATATGCTAATTAGGTATAACTCCATGACAAAGATGGCCACCCCCATGGCCACAAGATGGTGACATCCATAGCCCCAAGATGGCTTCACCCATGGACACAAGAATGGAGGCACCCATAGCCACAACCTATCTAATAAAAGATAATATGCAAATTAGGCATAACTCCATCACAAAGATGGCCTCCCCCATGGCCACAAGATGGCTTCCCCCATAGCCACAAGATGGCAGTGCCCAGTCCGGCTCAGCCCTGCCGCTGAAGTGGTCCAGCCTGTTAGCTAGGCAGGTGACAGGGTAGGCGGGGGCCCCAAGGGGCAGAACAGGCGATCAGAGGGGGCTGGGAGTCCCCTGCCCAGGCCAGAGGCCTTCACCAGAGGCCTCAGGCATGGGCAAGGGTGGAGCCAGTGATCAGAGGAGGCAGGGGCAGAGCCAGTGATTGGAGGAGTATGAGGGTGCCCTACCCAGGCATAAGGCCTGGGCTAGAGGCCTCAGGCCTGGGTAGGGGCAAGGCCGGAGATCGCAGGGGCCTGGGCTCCGCAGAGCCAGTGATCGGAGGGGCAGGGACGGAGTCTGCTATCTCAGGGGTCTGGGCACCAGTGGAGCTGGCAAAGCAGGGGTCTGGAGGTCCCCTGCCCAGGCCTGCAGCCTTGGCCAGAGGTTGCCAGTGGGGCAAGGCAGAGCCAGCGATGACAGGGAGCAGAATCAGAGCTGGTGATTGCGGTGGCCTGGGCTCTGTGAAGCCAGCGATCAGAGGGGCTTGGGGGGTCCCTGCCCATGCCTGCATCCTCAGGCAGAGGTTACAGGTCTGAGCAGGGGTGGAGCTAGGATTGGAGGGGCAGGGGTGAAGCCGGTGATCAGAGTGAACTACAGAGGAAACACCTTTTCTGACCACTCATTGGCTAAGCTCCCTGTATGCGACTGGTAATATTCTTAGTAACTTGGGTAATAAGAATCCCTAAAGACAATTTAGGGTATTTTCTACCACACTCCTGGAGGGGAAAAAATGAAGGTCCACTGCTGAAGGGCTAAGAAATGTCATATCCTGCCCTAGCCAGTTTGGTTCAGTGCATAAAGCCTCAGCCTTCTGACTGCAGGGTCTGGGTTCAATTCTGACCAAGGGCATGTACCTAGGTTGCAGACTTCTCCCTGGCCGGGGCCCAGGTCAGGGCATATGCAGGAGGCAGCCAATAAAAGTGTTCCTCTCACTTTGATGTTTCTTTCTGTTTTTCCTTTCTCTTCCACATTCTCTAAAAATCAATGGAAACATATCCTCAGGTGAGGAAAAGAAAGAGAGAGAGAGAGAGAGAGAGAGAGAGAGAGAGAGAGAGAGAGAAGAAAGAAAGAAAGAAAGAAAGAAAGAAAGAAAGAAAGAAAGAAAGAAAGAAAACCTCCCTGAGGGCTCCCAATATGTGAGAGGGGGCAGGCTGGGCTGAGGAACCCCCCCCTCCCCCAGTGCACAAATTTCATGCTCCGGGCTGCTTGTATGTATATATATATATATATATATATATATATATATATATATATATCCATATCCTATATAATAAAGAGGGAATATGCAAATTGACCGTCACTCCGGTCAATTTGCACCCACAGCTGAGGCTAAGTTCCCATAATGAGCCTTAAGGAGCAATCAGCAGGGACCTGAGGCTGTGCGCCCATCCACCTCCTGCATGGGGCTTGACAGGGGACCTCAGGTCATGCCTTCCACCCACAGGGCTTGACAGGAGACCTCAGGCTGCTCCCCTCACCCTGGCACCAGGTCAGAGGAACTTAGGCTGCACCCTCTTCCCTGGTGCCAGGCTAGGGGACCTCAGGCCATGCCCTCCGCCCTGGCCCCAGATCAGGGGACCTGAGGCTGTGCCCCCCACCCAGCGGGACTTGATGGGGGCCCTCAAGGTGTGCCCTCTGCCCTGGTGCCAGGCCAGGAGACCTCAGGCCATGCCCCCCACCCCAGCACCAGGCCAGGGGACCTCAGGCTGTGCCCCTGCCCCAGCGCCAGGCTGGGGGATCACAGGCCACTGCCTTCACCCAGCAGGGCTTGATGGGGGACCTCAGGCTGTACCCCTCTGCCCTGGCACCCAGGGGACCTGAGGCTGCACCCCTCCCCCCACCTGACAGGGCTTGACAGGGTGGGACCGGCCGGGTCTGGATCTAGCCCAATGAAGGGGGGCCATCCAGGTTTGGGTCACGAGCAATTTTGAGGTGCACGTGGGTGGTTGAAGACTTAACTCTGGGTTCCATGGTGCACCCCAGACTCTGACAGGAGGAAGATTTTCATATATGTTTTACTAATTTTCTTTAATCTCTGACACTTCTATTATAGAGAAAGGGTAAATAGCAATATTAAAATACTTCCTCTAATTAATCCCCTTTTAATGTGCACAAATTTCGTGCACTGGGCCACTAGTATATATATATATATAAAAGCCGAAGTGACCGTGCAACCGTTCAACCATTCGCCCAGTAGCTATGATGCACACTGACCACAAGGGAGAAGAATCTCAACACAGGAGCAGAAACCACAGGCATGGAAACAGGAACAGACTGATGATTCTCAGAGGGAATGCAGGGGGCAGGGCAGGAAGAGATTAACCAAAGATCTCATATGTACACTATAGGCCCGGTGCACGATTCACACACCATTGGGGTCCCTCGGCCTGGCTTGTGGGGATCTGGCCAAAACCTGCTCTCCAACATCCCCCAAGGAGTCCTGAATTGTAAGAGGGTGCAGGCCAGGCCGAAGGACCCCACCTATGCACGAATCCATGTACCAGGTCTCTAGTGTACTATAACAGTGTGTGACTCTTCTATTCTTGCCTCCTTATTTGAATGCAAGGGATCCTGCTATTTTGTAAAGCTCTTGAATATGCAAATTTGTTGCAGAGGAAGGGTGCCCCCTGGACACCATCACTCTCCCATGGGCTCGGTATTCTGTCAGTATCAAAGGGCCACCTCTTCAGAGCAGGCAAGTTCAAAGAATTGATTTCTCCTCTTCTTTCTTCAAAATCCTACAGGTTTCTTGGAACAAGGCTGGAAGTACACATGGGAACTTACTTTCATAATGGATTTTTCCAGTACAAGTTCAGCCCCTGTGTGTGTGCCCTCCCCCTTTGCACTAGCCCTTGTTAAAGGGCACCTTCAGGCTCTCAGGCTGAAAGGTAGAAATGAGTCTCCTTAGGCAGTTTCCAAAGCCATATACTGGGAGGCTGAGTGTCAGCACTGACAAATGCACACCCCGATGACTTCCTTCCCCTTCCCTCCCCTGCTCCATGGCAAGATCACATTGAACTATTCAGGGAAAGTATTTACTGAATGCAAGGAGGATAGAGCACTTGTGCATTATTTATAAGGGGCTAACAATACCCATTGTATCTACTAGTAGACTGTATTTGGACATAAATTAGTGATGTTTAGAAACACCAGTGGTCCATAGCCTATTAGGATCTCTGACATGTATGTGAAAACGCATCACAGTCTTACTTTTTCATACGGCTGGGAATTGGCTATGAGACAACTTCACAATGAAAACAAAAATCTTTAACCTTTTCTTTGCCATTAGCCCTCTGGACAGTTTACCATAGAGGAAGTATTGGGAAATCATTTCTAATTATGAATTCCTAGCTTCATCTTTCTTCTTTCTCTATGAAGAAGGGATATTTACATTTACTGAGTGCAATTGTATACTAAGCATTACAGCTAGCTTAATATCCAGAGTGGGAGCATTAGTATCCTCATTTTATAGATGAAGAAACTGAGGCTCAAGGTCATGCAGCTGATAAGTGGCTAACGTGGAATTTGCAGCAGGTCTCAATGTCTACCTGAGGCTTCTTAACTTACATTTGACTCACGCGCTGGGCAGAAAGCAAAGGCTGTTCTTGGCTTCTATATCAGTTATCTGTGGTCACAATAATGCTACATTACACAGAACCACAAAACCAGTGGCATACAGCCATGAACACTGATTCTTGCTCAGGAGTCTACGGATCCATTGGGTGACTCTTCCATTCCAGACCATGCTCAGGTGGTCTTAGCTGGGCTCGCTCCTGTGCCTGCAATCAGCTGCTGGGGCCACTGACTCACACTGGCCTGGGCTTGTCTCCTACTGGCCAGCCAGTGTCCCTAGGGTGTGAACAAAGCACACTGCTTTCTGAGGCCTGGGCTGGAACTGCCACACTCATGGCTGCTACATTGGGTTGAACAAAGCAAATCACCAGGCCAGCCCAGATCCACAGGAAAGGTGAAGAGACTCCCCCATGTGCTGAGAGGAGCTGCAGTCACATTGCAGGGGAGTAGTTGTTAGGAGGGAAGAATTGGGGCCAATTTTGCAATTAGTCTGCCTCGGTTCCCTCCTCAGGACTGCTTTGCCCCCTTGGGGACACCTGCTTCCTGTAAGCCTCAGTTCCCTCCGAGCCTCTTATTCCTGCTAAGGAGCAGAAAGACTGCAGAGAACTAATTCAGCCCTCTTCCCTAGGGGAAGGGGGCAGTCAGCCTGGCAAGGTTTAGTCTTCAACAGACCTGATCAGTACCAGCCAGGGGGTATTGGAGGTCTAGGGCTGAGGGCAGCAGGTCTTCCACGGGTCTTGAAAACAACTCCGACTTAGGTCCTTCTCTGCCTGAATCCCATGCTCAGGGCTGATCATTTCAGCTGACATCTGTTTTGCTGGTGGAGCGGGATTCCCCTCCTCTCCAGGGGCTCTGACCCTCGCCTTCCCGTGGGCATCTCTCTAGCCACAGCACTGGGGCACCAGGTGTCAGGTGAAGTGTGGTTTCAGGAACAACCCCAGGTGCATCTGCCTCACAGAACCAATAAGATACTGTCTCCCTTACTCAACACACAGAGACAGAACTAAGGTCACTCCATCTGTGTCTAGACACAAACTCTTCCAGGGAAAACCAAAGGGGAAACTGAGGCAGGCAGCAGGCAGATGGTAGCTCTCTGCCTACCCCCCACTTTGCTTCTCCCTACCACTCTGCTCTCCTCTCCCCTCCCCACCAACAGATGCCCTGGCTTTCAGCAACCCTCAGCATGCAAAGACCAAAAGACCTTTGTCATAGGGCTGAAAATTAGTGGTGGGTGAAAAGCAGACTTTTCTGGCAGGCTGGTTACTCCCCACCTGCAAGTTCAAGGACAGCAAAGTACATCATGTTTTGAGGCCTCCTAAACATTTTCCTCCACTCCTGAGCCTGTCCCTCACCGTCTTGCCTCTCTTTCAATCAAGCCAACCCCCTTCTGAAGGGAGTTCCCTGGCTTTATAATTTTGCCTCATGCCCAACCACACATCTTCATACTGCCCATATAAGGGTGCTGGACAGAGCTGTGGCCATTTCCTCTGGGTGCTTGAGAACAGCTGGATTCCTGAGGATGCCCGGGAGCAGCCTGACTGTGTCAGGGCCTTGTGGGAGGCAGGAGAAAGGGTCAGTGCTGGAGGCCACTTGTGTCTCCTAGTTTGGAAAGATCAGCTACAGGGAGTGGCACGTCCTTGAAGATGCACCTTCTTTATCCCATTTCTGACCCTCCGAGGGAGAAAAGCATGGTAGCCAGGAGGGAAGAGGCAAGTTGGCATCTCAAGATCTTGAGGGAGGGGCCTTCCCTCTTATTTCACCCTGGGAACCCAGTGGTTTAAAAAAATATGTCTATCCATGACCCTGCACCCTGGATTCCTCAAGCAGAAACTGACGGACCCTTTGTTATTAACCACAGATGCCTCTACCTGTGTATATCTCCCTGCCAGTCCCAGGACCTCTCCAAAAGAAATAGGAAACAGCCAGCATTCCCAATCTGAGCTGATGCTATTTCTGTCCCAAAGGGGCAGGGATGAGGGGTCAGGGAAGGCACTGTAGCTTGAGTAGAGAGCTTCACTGTAGATAAGCAAATGATTTCTCCTGCTCTTTAAAATAGAAACGAGCTCTCAAACCTCCGTGGACCACATAGAGACCACTACCTGTGGAGAGGATGGGAGGGCAGGTAGCTGAGGGCTCCCAGCATCCACAACCCCTCCTCACCATCGTGCAATATTAAGTATCAACCTATACAGGCCTTCTGATTTTACCCTACAAGAGAGAGGAGAAGTAGATCCAGGTGGCCTCACGTTTTCTAGTGGCAGAGCCTTCCTGGAGTAGCTGGAACCCGGCAGTGACGGGACCCATCCACACCAATGACGAGTGCCCACTATCTGTTGGGTTTTTAATGCACAGTCCTGGGTTTTGGGAGCTACTTGGGATTTTCCTAACTCTTTAAAAGTGGGTATTTGACTGTAGAGTATAATGTTTTTTTTAAAGGTTTTTATTGATTTTTAGAGAGATTAAAGGAAAGGGAGAAACATTGATGTGAGAATGAAACATCGATTGGCTGTATCATGCACGCCCCCTACCAGGGATGGAGCCCACAACCTGGGCATGTGCCCTGACCAGGAATCAGGCAGGCAACCTTTCGGTGCACAGGATAATGCTCAACCAGCTGAGCCACTGTGGCCCTGTGTTTTTTGATTGTTTATTTTTTGGGGTGTATTTTATTCATTCAAGTATTTACTGAGCAGCTAGGGAGATACAAAGGTGGTTAAAACATGGTCAAAGAGGTGAGGCAAATGAACAAGTAGAGTAGAAAGAAAAGTTCACTGATTCACAGCAGTCAAAGCAAAAGTGCTTTAGGAGATTACGGTGAGATTGCTTTCAGCTGGGAAGGGAGCATGCGTGGGTGGTAAATCAGGAAACGGCATTGGGATTAAAATAGAAGACTTCAGTCTGGACTGTTGATGATGCTCAGCATGGACTATATTTATCTCTCCTTTTCCTCTTTCCCATCTTTGGGCTTAATTTACCAGTAGTGCCAGGATTATTTAATGTAATTTTTCTATACTTGCTTTGCATTTTTGCTTTAATGCCTTCTACAAAACTAGGTGCTTTCAGTGTTTTAGGAGTTTGTTTGTTGCTGTTTTTTGAAGGATTCTTGACTGTTTGATCTTGGCGTTGATGGTTTTGAGTCTTTTCCATTCTGGTTTGATCTTTGTGTTTGGCTGGGGTATCTTGTGCAAATTTCTTTACGGGAGATTTTTCTTCAGCTTTTTCTTCTTCATCCTCATCCTCATCATCTTCATCATCATCTTTATTGCAGCAACTTTTTTTTCTGTGAAACTTTGCTAGCACTTTCAAGGGCAGAACACATTCTGAATATACTTAGAAGTTTAACATCTTTCTCTTCACCTTCTAACTCTGCATCTTCCTAAGTGCTGTCCACAAAGATGCACGGGCACTGAACCACACTTCAACCATAAGACCACGGGGATGTTATTTCAAAGCCACCAAAGGAAACCGTGAGCTGTGCAGACATTTCCAGAGTTGCCAGTGCTCACTGTCCTTGGACTGCCTTCCCAGTTCATCGCCTCTGCTTCTGCAGTGTGCAGTGCATCCTTTGCACCAGCATTAAGCTGGCCACTCATTAAGATAATCGGTGCTCCTTTTCATCTTAACGTGATCTTCTTTGTCAGCCTTAAGGTCACAACTGAAAAGATAGCTCTGGGGCCTCAGAGAGCTCATGTCTATGTCCATCAAATCTTCCGTGGGGCAGTAGCACGCACTTAGCAGGGAGAGAAGGTGGACAGAGATAAATGACTCCTGTTCCCCAGAACAGACGCATAGGATGGAATCACACCAGGGAAAACTCTCCCTCTTTTTATTTTCCTTCAGCTCTTGACCAGCTGCTTTTGTGGGCAAGAATCATGGGGTGAATACTGTTAGTGTCTGTTATTTCTCTGTCAGAAGTGGTGGGCAACCTGGCTCTTTGAAACATGGAGAAGTACCTTGTTGCACAAAAAAATATATCCAGGAGTTGCAGAGGGCATTGTCAGAGGTAAGAACTGGGCAGGTTATGTACCTACTGCCTCATTATTTTGGGCTCTCGGACTGGTACATTTGCAGACCACGGGCTACTGCATGGCATCCGGTGGTTTGGGGCAGCTCTTGGGAAGGCATACACAGACCTATTGCTCTGTTCTTTCTCTGCAGTTTGCTGTATTAAGCCTTTAACATTTTCTCTTTAGTTTGATATGTGTGTATGTGTGTGTCTGTGTGATCTTCAGATACTCCATATATAATCTTCACATATTACCACTGATAGGACAATGTGAAGCTGCCAACACTGTCTAAACACTCCAAAAAGCACAAATAAAGCATTAGCTGAAGAATGGTCAGTATTAGTATGAAAACTGAAGGCTGTTTTGTTATCCAAAGGAGCATGAGTTGACAGAGGGTCTCAGCCAATGGTTATAGATGATACCTGCCCAGAGATGGTTATAGGGGGCTTCATCAGAATCCTACACATGAAGGCTTGGCACCAGCTGTCCTAGGAAGCTGGGCAGGAACAATAGTCTGGGGACCTGAGTAGGCAGTGTGCTCAAGCACACTGGCTCCCATGTCTCCCAGGGGCCAAGGACATATGTAAGAGTACAGATGCCAGAACCCTGCCCCACATAGTGGGGCCACCAGAGCCTTGTGCCAGAGCATGGGCGCTGTTTCTGTAGAGAAAGATGGAGACACCAAAGGACTAGATTCTTGCCCTGGATCTGCAGCACATTTGGAATGTGATCTCAGGTCAATCCCTTACCCTCTGGGTCTCCATTTATTTTGTTTTAAAATGAAAACAATTCTGCCTGCTTATCTTCCTCAGGATTGCTGGGAGGGTGGAAGGGAGCATCCACAAAATGTTACTCACATAGACCTCTATAGAGGTGAGCATCATTATTTCCATCATTCAGGTCAGGAAGACAGGTACTGAGAGGTTAGGGAATTTGCCCACATCCCATGAAGGAGCCCAGATTTGGAACTTTCCATTCCTTCAGGTGCTCCTCTGAGATTTTAGAAATCAGGTAGAGGCCAGGTCCTCACACTGAGGCATATGGACCAGCAGCATCTCCTGGGAGCTTATTAGAAATGCAGATGCTCAGGCTCAGGCCGCCTGTGTCAGAGTCTGCATTTGAGTGAGATTCCCAGGTGATTCCTGTGTACCTTAAAGTTTGGAAGTTTTGTTGTGAAAGAGTTGAGATTAGATGAGAGACAGTACATGTGAGAATGAGATTATGGCAAACATGCATCATTCAACAAAAATGTAACGTCCTCACAGGGATGAGCAAAGAAGAAATCTTTACTGGGAAACCTGTCTGTTGTTTCAGCCCTTTCTGAGTTCCGTTCCAGGGGGAGCCTGGCCTGAGAAGTCCAGACCTCCCAGAAGAACAGGCTTTCAGATGGAAACAGTGTGTGTGTGTGTGTGTGTGTGTGTGTGTGTGTGTTTAAAATTCAAAGACAGCAGGATTACTTTTCTTTTTCAAAATTAAATAAGGCAAAGTCAGGAAGAAAGAATTTAACAAAGCAAAGTGTCATCACTTTTTATTTATGTCAGGAGCGGTTCCTTTATGGGAGACAGCATCCAGCATCCACCAGGTAGGGAGGCCAGTTAAGTAGGGGGAAATTCAGCTTCCAGAATGTCTTTCCAGTGAGGATTGGTCCTCAGTACTAAGGCCTCTCAGAGTGAAGGCAGTTCCCCTGGCCCTCAGCCGGCATTGGAGAGTGGCCCCACTGCACGTTGCTCCCTAAGAATGCAACCAGCTTGAGGAGTATGGAAAAGCAGCAGGCGGAGATCTATATATCATTTGCTGTAATACTTATCTATCATTTGTTGTAATACTTTAAGCAATAAAAAAAATAAAAAAGAAAAGCAGCAGGCGGCATCCTGAGGTGTAGGTCTTGGGGGAGCATCAGTCTGACACAAAGAGATTCTCAATCTGGGGCCAGAATGTCCCCCAGGATCTGCTTCCGAGAAGAGTGCTGAAGTGTGCCTCTCCTCCTTGCTTTTTCCAATGAACTCTGCTGAGGCTACACAGCACCTCTGAGCGAGCTGGGATTGTTTCACCAGTGTCTTTTAACACACGTTCTCATGTTGAAATTTGTAATATGTATGCGCTGCATTATTTAACCATTACAAGTCACTTTTCGGAGACCAAGTCTGTTTGTAAAGTGTACATTCTTGAAAGAGGACACCACTTGACATCAGCCTCCCAAGCCTTCATTTATAAACGTCCATGGCCCCGGAAAGAGCCAGTCAGGAGTATCACACAGACCTGATCCCGGCCTTCGAGAACTCGTACGGGAAGGCAGACTTAGTGACACATAAATTAATGTCCTGGCTGCAGGTGTCGATCCAGATGTGAGTACACATCTGCCAAATCAGACACTGCACATACTAATTGACATACCAAGGACCTTGAGGTCCTGTCATTTTAACTTGGGGTTCTTCCACCACCCTCAGCCCCGGTCTTCTTGTATTGGCGTCACTTCACACTAGCCAAATTAGAATAGGCTAAACCAATTTTTTCATAGTCATTCCCTCCCTATTTTTTTTTCTCGTACATTTTCAAAAGTCTGGAGAAGGGGATTTAGGTTGGGATGATACCATCATTCTGTCACTTCTAATTTCATTCTGTTAACAGTTTTTTGAAGCATGTGGTAGAAGCTTTTTAAGTTTTGACTCCCAGCAGTATTTGCAGATCAGTTGTAACAATTCTCAAGAGTGAATATGAAAGGGGAACTGCCTAACCATTCTCCCCTAGGGACCTGGAGTCCTCACTCCCTTCCCAGCCCCTGATTTCAGAGTTAAAGACATTTAACCGGGTGCTGGGGGTGAAGGCGAGGTGGAAAAAGCAACTGGTTCCAAACCAGACTGGAAAACAGCCCCGCTGTCTTCTCTTTCTCCCTCCGCACGCACGCTGACTGATGCCTTCTGTCGCCTGGAGACAGATGGACTGGGAAGGCTGGTTATTGACAGCTGGGCAATTTACACAATAAAGTTTAGCAGTTTACATCCCCTTGTCTGACGTTGTCGATGTTCTCAATGGATCACCTTCTCGGGAGCCAGGCCTGACTCTCTCCTTCCTCTCTTTCCCTTCCAGCATGCAAACGCAAAGAGCAAGAACCAAACAAAGACAGGAACAACTCCCAGAAGAAATCCCGCCTGGTGTTCACCGACCTCCAACGCCGAACGCTCTTCGCCATCTTCAAGGAGAACAAGCGCCCATCGAAAGAGATGCAGATCACCATTTCCCAGCAGCTGGGCCTGGAGCTCACGACCGTCAGCAACTTCTTCATGAACGCCCGGCGCCGTAGCCTGGAGAAGTGGCAGGACGACCTGAGCACCGGGGGCTCCTCATCCACCTCCAGCACTTGTACCAAAGCCTGATGGAAGGACTCTCCCTTGGGCACAAGTCGCCTCCAAATGAGGAAAATACACACCAAAAGAAAACACAAAGGAAAAAGACACTGGATTCGTAGCTGGGGCCCTTCACTGGTGATTTGAAAGCACAATTCTCTTGAAAAGAAACTTCTAGCTGTAATCATAGGCCAGGTGTTCTTTTTTGTTTTGTTTTTAATGGCTATGGAGCCCAAGTGCAAGCTGAAAATTAATCTCTTTGAACCGGACTTTGTCCTCTGCGCATGCTGAGCATCTCGGAAACCTAAATGGGGCCTTCCTGGAGCAAGTTCATTTCAGTGTAGTGTCAACCCAGCTCAGGATTGCTTAAAATGTCAACAGCCCCACCTGGAGTCCTATCAACCTCTGGCAGTCAGAGTTCTCACGAGTAACTGTGGGAATTCTGCCTGAGTTTGGGTTCCCAAGATGCTACTTTAAGAGAAGACTCTAGCAACCAGAATGACCTCATTTGATTTCCAAGTGCTTGGCCACATCACACCACATACACCAAAGTTCACAGCCATAACATAAAAAACATCGGATATGATAATTACTGAGCACAAGTATTAAATATGAAGTTAAAAACAAACAAACCCAAGGACCTGTTTTTCCAACTCAGGCATCTTTTCATTGAATGGTTTTGAAACCATTAGATTTAAGTTGGTCCAGTTTACAATTTTCTTTTCTTTACCTCCTGGAAATCTAATACGGTCTTGGATCCATCAAAACAACAAATCAGTTCACTTGAGCTCAACGTATCAAGCACAACAAAGATAAACAGAGAAGAAAGGAAGGTTTTGGATTCGCCACTTCTGGATTTTCAAGACACCGATTGGGAAGTCGTTAGGGAATCATTGGGAATAAGGCTTCAAGCACATTTTGCAGTTTGCTACAAATTCTGTTTGTACATAATGCAGACGCACACTCAGGAGGCCAACTTAACTGTTATGGTACATGGAGCAAATGCAGCATTTTAAAAGATCTAGATTTTTTTAGATCATTAATGTATCCTTCTTGGTTGTTAGTCACCTGGTTCTTCCTATTGTGCATTCTGACCACCACGTAACTCATTCTCATTCTTTCAGATTTGGGTTGTTCTCTTGTCCATCCCATTGGTAGGGATGTTTTCAGTGTTTTCTAACAAGAAAAAGATAATAATTCAAACCGCCATACATGGTATGCATCGAGTCTTAAACCTCTTCCATTGTTAAGTTGTCCTAGAAAAACAGCTGAATAAAACTGGAGAAAACACAGCACACCAAAGAAGCAGAATACTGCAAACCAAAGACATTTGTTACTTGCCATTTTCTAGCCTAAATATACTGTGATTACTTTTAGAAATCAAAAAACCTCTGCAACTCCAAATGGCATTCAGCTCTTGCATTTGGCTCACCATCAGGCTGAGCAGACAGGCTATGCCAAGGACATCAGCCAAGCCACCCAGGGAGTGGCTGTCACCTTCCAACAGCAAGTAGGAGAGCGCCCACAGAACTCTGGGAGATTGCGAAGGTCACGATGTGCATATTTACCAGTGAATGGCCCCAGGTGGGCACCATGGGGGTGTTCAAAGCAAGCCAAACGCTGCAATGATTCTTTACAGACACTTGAGACTGACTGACTTTTTTTTATGAATTACTTAATCGAAACCAAAGAAACTTTTTCTGCACCTACTTCTACAACAAACAAAACTGTCCCATTAAGGTGAATAAGTAAATACGTAAATCAGTGAAAAATCACCACCAAGAAGAAGGAAGCACGCCAGGAAAAAAAAAAAATACAGTGAGACACACTGTGTTCAAACAGACCTCTTGGGACATTTTTTGGAAGCAGATTTTAAACAAAGGGTTGAATCAAGAATGGAAATAAGGAAAACGCCTCAGTGGCTGCTGCTTCATTTGACAACTCACGCGGTAATCTTAAAGTTGAAGATTGTCTTTAATTTGTGCCTATGCAGTTTTTCAAAAGAACACGGAACAGAGCAACAGAAACCTCAACAGCTACAATACCAAAGATGAGGATTTCTCACACCTTTTGTTTCAGTTCATTATCTCCTCTTGCCTGGCTAACATTACTAATAGTACCATTGATCTGTATAAAGGTAATCAATTTTGTTTCTGAGCCACGAAAGGAAAGGGTCATTTATTTGATTTTATTGTTTCCCTTTCATTTTGTTTTATGGCTTTCTACCCCAATATGGAGTCTCTCAAAAGGTTCTATGGACTCCAAGTTCAAGATGTTGGCATAGTGAATGACTCTCTTCTCTCTGCTCCGCAGAGTGTGGGGAATAATAGTGTCATTTGAATGTTCTTTGCTAATCCCTTAGACTTCTTTGTTCAGTCTCATCATCAGGGGAAGGGAGGGGAGTGAAGGTCAAGGTTAGGGGTCTTGGTGACACATCCTCGCCCAAGCCACAGAACCAAAGAGTTTCTAGAGGAATTGACAGCCTCATTTGATTGCTACATCCTAACAGGGCTTCATTTGGGGGTGGGGGGAAACATGTAAAAATAATTGCCAGTTTCTACTTTTCTATTAGCTTTTTAAAAATCAGCTGTAAAAGTTGCATTTCTAAAGAAAGATATATATATATAATATATAATATATGAACACATATATAGACTCAACTTGACATTGGTATAACCCCAAAATTATTGCTGCCCAAATTCATGTCTTGTTTTTGTCGAGTGTTTCATTGATTAAGCATTCAGTTTAGAATTTTGCTCATTTCTCATGCCATCCCAGAGTTCATTTACCACTGTGGATGACTTGGAATAGTCACATTTCTGTGAAAATTCCTGGGAAAGGTTGAAAGTCAAGTGCAAGCTTGATAAGCTGTTGATAAATGAATCCATAGTAAAAATGAGTTTTATTTGTATTTGGAGTCATTGCTCACCTATGCCTCAACCATGATCAAGGTGGTGAGGCCCACCCGCCCCAGAACTAGGCCAGGGCCAGTGAGGTGCTCATCTTCTGAGAAGGCCCCATGGTCCATTCCCACCATTTATGGAGATGAGGCCAGCCCAGAAGTCTGTTCTCCAGGAGCGTCCCTGTCCCAGGTGTTCTAGATCCTCCTCCGTGAGTAGATCTACCAAAGGGACTTCTCAAAGGGAAGCATCTCCATTGAAGTGGGTTAATCAGGTTTCCTCAGGGTGGTAATGACCAAATTGCGTAGACAAGCCTGTGCATAACTACAGCTGGCTCTGGGGTAAGGTAGTGGTGTTGTTGGGGTGGGGGTGGGTCTCAGTCCTGGAGAGAAAATACAAAGCAGGTTCCTGCCCCTGAAAGCCCCATTGTCCCTTGTCCCACGTCTCACTCCCACCATGTGGGTCTCCCTTCTCAGTGGCAGCAGCCTTGGAGCTGTGACTCTCCCAGACTTCTGTCATTCACCCTACCTAGACTTTTCCGTGTCTCTTTGTCTCTTACTCATACTCCATGTCTCTTTTGTCAAATGACCCAAAAAAAGCATTATTTCAGCAGAATGCTCCATATGGTTGATAAAAATGAATTTCAACTTGCATATTTCCAAGTGATTCCTTGTGACTTGTGGCCAGTGGAAATGGTTGTTCTATCAAGAGTAGATTGAGCAGCCAAGCCTGCTTGGTTTGATTAGTGATTCTTTGGTACTCGAATCTCAGCATTTCAGTCTCTGGTATCATCGGAAGATATCTAATCCAGAAGAGCAAAAATCTCTTTATGGCCTAAGATTTCAACACTGGCCCAAATGAGGGGTAGTCACATATTCCCTCTGTGGTCCCTGTGACCTGAGGAAGAGGTCATAATGTAAAAAACCAAGAACTCCCCTCCAAGGACTTTCAATAAACGTCTCACCAGATAATGTCATACTAGAGAGAAATGTGTGTTTTAAAAAATTACATACATACATGAATACATGTGTGTATCCGTATATTTATGTATCAAAATTGTAAGCCCTACCGAATTTCAATTTGTTAAAAATCTGAAGGGGAAAAAAATCTCTACACACTGAAAGGTAATGGAATTTGACCCATGAGTTTCCTCAAGCATTTTTAAATCTTACTTTTCAATTAATAATTTCAGGAAAAAATAATTGTTTGGTCATGTTATAGTTTAGGATCCTTTTCTTCAATCCAAAAAAAAAAAAAAAAAATCCAGGCATGCCTCAGCCATGAGCAATGGAAGGGACAGTGTGAAGGGATAGTCCTGAACCAAAATTCACAGTCTTGAGGCACCAGAAGTCCAAAGGCTATTGAGTGGAAAAATACTTTTCTTTATTATTTACTTGTGTGTTCAATGTGATTTTGGTTCTGGGAATAGAATTCTTTCATTCCAGGAAATTTTTACTAAGAGCCAATAAATTTTAAAGGAAAACAGCAACAATAATAAAAACTCAACCCCAATAATAAAGGCTTTTCCAAAATGAAAAATAGTGTGTAGGTTGTACCATTTACAGGCACCAGCGAGAATGAGTCAGGAAGGACCCAGCCCGACACTTGCTTCGGAGAGATGAGCGCAGTGGCTCTGTAGTATCTCTTTTCCTGCAGGCTCTTGGCATTTATGGACCTAGAAAATTCAAGCCAATTTTCATTCATAGTTAAAGTAAAATAAAAATTAGGAAGACAAATCTGACACACACGTGTATATATACATGCATGTTTGTAAGTCAAACAATGTATGTCAAAGCCAAATATAAATACCTTTTAAAAGATCAATCATTTTTGCCTCATCTATGCTGGGCACCCACCTATTAATGCCCATAAATTAAAGTTGAACAGGTTTTTAAAAATCATTACCACCTGGTTAGGGTGGGGAGGAGACACTTCCCCATTTTTGAAAATATTGTTAGAATAACCCAGGTGTCTGTGTGATTGTCATTGCTGTTGTCTCGTGACAATACACTTTGCAGTGAACTTGGTGGATTTTCAGGAAGTTGTATACTAGGAGTTTTTAAAAATATAAAAAGAACAGGCTGGGTTCCAGTGTTATTAAAGAATAATGAACTCTATTAACAAATAGAGAAAAAGAGAGGATACAGATGGTCCAAGTTTATACCAAGACCCAGACACAAGTACTGGGAGCATCATTATCATGATTCCTAACAGATCAGAGCTGATTTTTTGTTGTTGGTGCTGCTGATGTTGTGTGATTTGGACTTGTTAGCCCAACCAGGAAAAGTGGGGAAATGGTAGATGCAGAAGGGAGAGAGCTGGTGCCTATAACTGTCTGATACTTACCTGTGAGACTGACTAGCTTAATAATTTGGTAGCTTTCACTAAGACGAAGTCACCTGTAAAAGAGCAGGAGATCCTAGTTATCGAGAAGCTTACAGAGTCCTTGAGTAAGGAAGAAGGGGCACCTGAATTTGTAAAACTCTCAGAAGTTAATGACATTGGCTTTAAATATGGATGTCCCAATGCCAATTTTCTACCCTTGATATTTTTCTTTCCAGGCACAGGAGAAAGAGAGGGTTTGTTTATTTGTTTTAGGAAGTCTCAGAATGCCTTATAAAATACAAAAACAATTATTAAAATAAAATAGGGCTTCACATAGGTAGACACAAAGCTTATGAAGGAGGCTGATGGACGATTGCATGAATCCCATAGGACCAGAAATACTCATTGTTCTCAGATACCAAAGTGACTCTGATGGTCTCGGGCAAGTTAACACTGGAGCCCGAGCTTTCCTTACAGGTGTTTGAGTTGCCGACGGGAATTAGCCAGCTAATACTTAACTTCTCAGTTAAGGTAATGTGTATAGGAAAACACACATCACCACGAATTTGGTCATCCCATGCAAGTCTTCCACTCTGCCCCATCTTTTAGCAGCAGACATTTCAAACAGCATAAACCTTGGTAGATAAGTTTGCCTCAAGCTCACACAGTCTGTCAGCTTGGACGTATGCAGGTTTAGATACATCTTTCGACATGTATTCTCATGATGTCCTTATAGCCACACTCATTACCTATGCATGTCTAGACTGTGCACAGATATGTGCGCACAGACATCTCCATACACATCTGTCATCTGTTACAATAAATAAATTTTAAATGATCATTTAACATGTATGGAGTACATCTACAATGTACATTGTTTCCATTATTTATTGTAACATGTACAACTCAAGTTCAGGGGGAGAAAAGCATCCCAACATCTTCCTTGTGTGCACTTGGAATTACCTTCATTTGGGCACATCCAAGATAAACTCAACTTTCAAGAAACCTTGGATGTTATTTAATCATCTGTGTAAGAATGATACATATGCTTGATTACTTCGGTTGAATAGCTTTATTCTGGATCTCTCATAACTAAAGCTAAATCCAAAGACCTGAAAAGGGACAAAAAGAATAAAACAAAGAAAAAGAAGGAAAAAATAGCAAAAGAAAGCGCAAACTAATAGGGAAAAAGTGGACTCTGGTTCCCAGGGTTGAGACAATGGTGACATGGTATTTTGGGGGCTGCACTAGCTGGGGGGGGGGAGGAGTGATGATTATTTTTCCATGCTTGTCACATCTAAATGGTCTTTCTGAGCATAAGTTTTTGAGGTTATAATTTCCTGCTTTACTTTCATTTAGACTATTGAAAGAGGTTAATAAATGTTGTCCATCATAAAATGAAGACAGTCAAAAGAAACATTTTTTTTCTTGTCTTTTTGGGTTATGACCCAACCAGCTATGTAATTAATTTATTTAATTAGTTTGTAGTACAGAAATGTATAGGATGTGGGTAATTATTTAATCATCCTTCCTTAGTTTGATTTTACTCCTTGTGCTTATTTATCAAAATCTAGACAAATCTCTTGAAGGTTAGTTTGCTTTATAAAGCAGTGAAATTCTGTTACAGACAGGGAAGAAGTACAGGTTACAAGAAAAAAAAAAGAGAAATTGAGGTATGTTTCCTTCTTGAATTAATTTTGAAAATAGTTTAAGTAACAATTATTAAATTATTTAATTTAAGTTCACAGCCTCACCTGGTACCAGGCAAACTTCACCTTTGAATTAACGGGGCCCGCAGAGCCTTCCTAATGTAACTTATTTATTTAACTTATTCAGCATCTGTGAAAGGTGCACTGTATAGTTTATATTTTTTATTTAAAACAACAGAGAGCACTATAGTTTGTTTGTGGTCAGAACAACAGAGCAAAGTCTGTGGACAAGCAATGACTATTCAACTTGAACCTGTGCATTCAGAAAACATAAGCCGAGACCCTGCTTCACCAGCCTGGATTTCGGGGCTTCTATACAGAAACTGGAAAAATACATTTAAAAAAAATCATAACTGCAAAAAGAGAGAAACCCTTACACTAGCTGCTTCCAAGAATGAACTCTGTGTGTGTGTAAAACAACAAAACAGAAAAGGAAAAAAAATAAAGCAGGAAAAAAAGAAAAAAAAAGGAAAAACTTTCTATTTCTAGTGAGAACCAAAGAAGGCTACCTCACTGACTTTTTTCCATTTGTAATTTTAATCGTGTTGAGACACCAAAGATACCAAAGATTTCTTTCTCTGTGCGGTCTGCATTTTGCTTTGTGCTCTTTTACAATTTCAACTATTTTCTCTGATGTATGGTATGTACAGCCACAGCTCAGATACCCCAAAGAAAGAACTATCTGTGTAACGGCGGCTGCCAATTGGAGAAGGGATATTTTCTGTGTTTCTCTCGTTTAATCCCCATCCCTGCCACGTGTTCAGGATGCAAATTCAGATACTGCTGTAACTGGGTTCCTTAAATTCCATTGCCAAATGGATGAAGAAGTCTGGTTGGAAGTGGCCTTCAGTCCTAGCCATGACCTTGTCCTTATTATGGAGCTAAAACAGCAAAGATTTCCAATTACTGGACCATAGAAACTCTAACCACTCAACAGTAGAGCTAGAAGGGACTTCAGAAATCATTTAGTCAACACTCCCCTTCCCCCGGAGGCCTGGAGGGGTTGAAGGCTATGTAGAGGCAAAGGCCTCCTGCTCCAGTGCTTGACGCTTCCTCTGCAGGAGTCAGACCACACACGCGTTGACAAAGAGCAGGGTGGCAAACCTTTAGCAATGAGTAGGGCCCAGGCTTATCAGTTAACATTTTCAGTGGGTAAAAATAGCCAGAGGCATTTCAGTGTTGGTCTAGTTAGAACCTCAACAGAAAGTCACATATGGTCAGTTGCCATGAAAGTGGCCAGCCTTGAAATATCAGGGCCCATCGAGAGGTTTTTGCCTTGGAAGTACACATTGATCTGATGTGATCACTATTGAAGTTCCCCATTACAAAGGTTGCTAGACATACACTTTCATTCAATGGGAAGAGAGAGTTTGTTCATGGTCTATTGAGTTTAATTATTATGGATATTTTAGGTTAGAATCAGAGAAAAGGAATTTGATCACCATTTGTACAGGTGACATTTACTAGTAAGCTGTTCAGCTTTTGCCTTTTCCTCTTGAATTGTAGGTGTGTGTTGATATTTCATTTCTAGGCCAATTATGTACAGTATTTGTGAGAACATTAAGCCTTATGTCAAGTAATATTTATTGTAAATGAAAGATGACCCCCAAAATTTCAGAGGAATAGACAAGCCAGTTAAGAAATTATTACTTAAAGTTGCTTCTCTCTTCCCTTCTTACTCGTGAAATTAGACTTTTTTTTTAAATTGCATTACATGGTTCAGTCACTATTAAGGTCCATTCATTAGAGTGACTTGCATGTTGGCCAATGAATCATTCTCAGCTTCTGAGCAAATGGGTCTTAAACATTTGCAAAGACCCACCTTTCATCTATACAGCTCTTTATTGAGCACAAGTATTTTGCATTTCACATAGAGATGTGGTTACCTTTGAGCTTTTAAAGGGACCATTTAGACAAAGAAGCTAAGAAGGAAAAAAAACAAACAGCGCATGCCTCGACAAAGAGTAGCTAGTAGAGGAATTTAGAAGACAGATTGGCCGCCTTTAGGAGACTCACTTATCCCCTTTCTGTGGTTTCCAAGCACCAGACTGATTTGCAAAAGTTCCCTCCTGTCCAGACAAGCTAAAAGCTCTACCTTCTTCTGTACATGGCAGGCTTGTGGGGCCTTCCTTCCAAATAGCACATTGCATTGGTTTTCTTCCCCAATTCCTACTGGTGATAGAAGTCTCGGAGCACCTGGGAGGCACAACAGAGATCTGAGCACTCAGCAGCAGAGTGCTCCCCTCTAAGCAAATACCACCTTCCCTGCCTTCCTATCACCAGGCCTCTGCAAGAGGGAACCTAGAGAGAGCGATGGCAGCCTGAACACAGAAAACATCCCCAATTGGCAGATCCCTCCTCAGCAATCTCCCCTCAGCCTCATGCTTCACTTGCAAAGTGTGACATAACCACGGGACGAGTGCCTTGCTTGAACCAAAGCAACGATTTAGCCAGTCTGGACCTCCTGTGCTTTTTTTAATCCTTCCTGTGAATACCTCAGCTTCAACTGGGCCTCCATACAGTAAATTGGTGGGCTTATTGTACTGTGGTGCTTTGCAATGCAACCCTGCAAAGAACAAGATTTGTACTAATACCAAAGGTTCTCTCTGTCTCTTCCTTCTGCTCCCCTTCCTTCTCCCTTTTCTAGTTATTCACGGTTCCAAAGCTTTAATATGAACCCTGGGCATGTTGGCAATGCAGACCGCGCAATTCCTTACCGAATTTTCTCAGATATACCTCATAGATAATAGTGTTTAGAGTAATGTTATTATAGCGTATGTAATAAATATTCACTGTTTCTTTTGGTAACTGTGATTTAAAAAAAGAAAAAAGAAAAAAAAAGCTTTATACGTTTTAGGTTGTGCTTTTGTAATAGACAAAAAGGTGCGCTTAAGAAAATGTATGTTCTTTTTTTTCCCCCCCCTTTGGATTTTATTTATTCTCGATTGGGGAAAGTTGCAGAATGAGCCCAAAGTTTACAGTTTCATATTTTGCTGAAGAAACAATCTGTGTTCATTTACTCTGTTGAAAAAAATTCTTATTTTCTACATTTGTGCTACTTGGTCTGAACAATTAATTGTTCTGTGTTAACAGTGTAGTATTATAATTAGCAACTGCCAATCAGTGCTATAAGTTTATGCATGAGGCTAAAAGATTAGCAGTGTGATGCATTGTGGTCTTAATAGCAACATTTCATTTTGAACTAGATCTTCCTTCCCCTTTGGTTCAATGGACTTTATTTATGCATGGGCGCCAATCGTTTGTTAGCAGTTGTGGAACAGTTGTGTATACATTAAACTGTGAAAATGTACACAGTTCAGCCTCAGGCAGTGGTAATATTGGTTTTCATGGGAGATGTCTCACCTCGAAAATACCTTTACATCTGTTGGGATTTCAAAATGAGTCACTTGAACTGGGTTCAAATTTTATGAGACCAGTCATTCCAAGTTTGAGTTAGCCAACTTGTTGTCCACAACTGGGATCCTCATGCCACAGCTGTCTCATGCTGTGCAAGAGGAGTTTGGAAACAAGCATTGAAAACAACTCAACTCTGCATTTTCAGCCTACACAAAAGGGCATCATTTTGGCTTTATGTTCATGACCTCAGACCTAACTAGCCATGTGCATGGAGATGTGAATCCATCCAGCTCTCACCTCTCCTGACTCTCCGTTTGGGAGTGGCCACTTGGATTATGCTTGGTGTCTTCTAGTATGTTGTTGTCAGGTCAATTCCCAATAGAAATTCCAATGATATCTATGTCAATAATTAGTCTATGGCTTTTTACTGTTTTGTCCATTCTCCTGGACAACTCCACCAACTATTCCAGTGATTTGGGCAAAAATAGATGACCATTCCCTACAACATCACCCGTGCAGCCATATTGTGGTTCTTCTAACTTGCTCTTTCCTGCCCAACAGTACATCATCCTAAAGGGGAGTGAAAGAAGTTTTGAATCCCTGTTTCAGAAAACCATCTTGCTTTAAACTCCCTAGTTATCGGAGGCTCTAGATCTCAAAAGCATTTTTCATTTGCAAATGAAAACGTTCTTTCTTATGTTTCGGTTCTGAGACCTACTCTCAAGTTTCATACCTATTACTCAAACCAAAATGTTGACATAAAGCCAAATCAACTGCCAAGCACACTTTGCATAGGAGAGTGCAACCCAGGGTTGGGAAAGAAGCAACCTGCTATGCAAAATATTGGAAACCACCAACAGTAGAGCATTCATATTTCCTGTCGATGAGACACGCTGGGAATTCATTTTCATTAATAACACAAAGAAACTTTTTTTTTTGGCCTTATAAAGTAGATGGTGATAAGGAAAGCTTTGTAATAGATAGCCTTTTTTTATTTTTCCCCTTATTAATCTGCCAAAGATGGGAATGGATACAAGAATTTTAAGTTGGCTTTTGTAAGACAGTTAATGATGGTAATCGTGTTTAATCTTCCAGAAAACTTTGTGTTCTTCCGCAATAAACCAAATTGATTGTTTGTTTAAGTGAAGTTCTCACACTCACAAACCCACGAACTATTCCTCTTGATGCAGGTGTTGTAGTATCTACAAGGTCCAAATGCATTTTCCACCCAAAGTAAACAGAGGAATGTCTGAGACATGAAGGTGCCCTGCCCTTTTCATTACAAGCAATGCACAGCTCTGGTCCGCTAGGATTTGCCAAGAAGTCTTGTCATATGAAACTCGAGGTATATTTTGTTATGCCATCCTATGTCTTTTTTTTTTTTTAGACTATGTGGAAAGTGATATGTTGAATCAAGTGTAAGCTGAGTTTTCCAGACAACTGAAGTAGCTACATCGTGACTGTTATTTTGTTATTAAAGGGTTTTTACTCAATGCTTTGTGCCCGTGGGTGTCCTTTTCCTTGGCGACACAGAACTGTGGGATTGCTTCAGTGTGGCCTGGGTTTCGCTCCTGCTCTCCTGGTGAGAATGTGAGCCCGGCCTGGGAAATGGAAGGTCATGGGCTAGAAGGTCGGTGTTGGCGCTAGGAAGAGATCGCCATAACTATCAGCTTTAAAGAGAGCTGGGCCCAAACTTTCCAATCTCACTCTCTCTTGACCCCAGCACTTCTCCGGAATCCCTTGGCCTTGAGCACATGCCAGCATGAAGGCAGGCCCCAGTTCTTACAGAAAAGGCAGAAAGAGAAAGTAGTAATCTCAGTCTTCTGTGGCCCAGCAGGCAGGCACCCTCCCCCAGGCTGGCCTCCACCATCTGTCGGCTCCCCCTGCGCCATTGCTACAGGTGTCTTCCTCCCCCTTGACTACTGCAAAGAGTCCAGGTCCCCACAGTCCAGGGGGCTCTTCCTATCACACTTCCTGTGCATTCTGGCTTAGCTATTTCATCTATAATTTATGCAGAGGATTTGTCTGGGAAACAAAGCAAGGCATGGATGGGGTTTTCTGTGATTTTGTTTCTAATTTCTATCTTAGCTAGTCCCAGGTCTTTGATCTGGAAAAACACAAGAGGGAAAAGGAGACCTCACTGCCACGCATGCCTTGCTCTCTCTGGGGCCATGCACACTTCGTATGCTGTGGATCTTTCTTAGGGGACAGGCTGAACCACAGCTACTGAGCCAAGAACATGGCCCATCGATGCTTACCTCATCGCTGCTTGAAAAGCCTCTTCAGAAAGCTATACAACTTGGGGCTTCTTCCAATCATTCTCTTCGCTTTGTCTCAATTCGGCATTTAGCTTAAGAGTCTGTTTGCTGTCCAGGGGAGTTTTTGTTTGTTGTTTTAATCCTCACCTGAGGCTAATTTTCCATTGATTTTTAGAGAGAGTGGAAGAGGGAGGGAAAGACAAAGAGAAATATGATGTGAGAGAAACACATCAATTGGTTGCCTCCTGCACGAGCCCCCACCAGGGCCCAGGCTGGGGAGGAGCCTGCAACCAAGATTTGTGCCCTTGACCGGAATCAAACTCAGGACCCTTTGGTCCACAGGCTGAAGATCTCTCCACTGAGCCAAACCGGCTAGGGCAGGGGAGAGTTTAGTTTTGTTTTGTTTTCAGATTATGACAGGGAACCTGGTGAGAAGGGTTAAGTAGTCAAAGACTTATCCAAGGATATTTTTTCCATTGATTTCTAGAGAGAGTGGAAGGGAGGGGGGAAGAGCGAGAGAGACAGGGAGAGAAGCATAGATGTGAAAGAGACACATCAATTGGCTGATTCCCGAACATCCTCTGACCTGGGCGAGGGATTAAGCCTGCAACCCAGGCACATGCCTTTGACCCGGAATCGAACCCGGGCCCTTTGGCCCACAGACCAATGCACCATCCAGGGCAACAGGCATAATCTTGGTTCTGGTTTCTCTTCCAATTCACATCTCCAATCACCAAATCTTATTCTCTCCCCACCCCGTGGCCCCGCCCCCAATCATAGAACTCTCCAGTCTCTTCTCCCCTGGTCTAGGTGCCAAAGAATTTCACGGGCAAAGATAATTCAGGGTTGGCCAGCACCTCCGTTAGTTCCCTTCTTCACCCTTGGCTTTTCTCAAAGAAGCTGTGCTTCTGGACTGCAGAGAAGGGCCTGGCCTTTTTAATTTTTCCATCCTTCCTCTTCTGATCTTCCTTCCCGTGTTAACATTTTATTAGCACAGGAACTGTAGATTCTTTCTCGGTCAGTGAATTCTTGCTAGAGAAACCATCCTCCCACCAAAGTGAGAACATATTCCACTTTTTTTTCATCGATTGTTGTTCTCCAGATTGAGTCCGTCCGTTTTCTTTCACATGCGGGCCTGTGGGGCTTGAGTCCTTGCTTCCAATCTGGTGGTAACTTTATCATTTTAAATGGGACTAAAATGAGGGAACGGAGGAAGAGGGAAAGAAAAGGATTTGCCCCAGCTCTGTTTAAAGTTTAAAATGGAAAGAAGAGAGCCTTTAAGCCCTGGGGACATGGTTACACGGTGGCTCACCTTCCCTGTGACAGCCCATGCTCTGCCACATGGCTTCTAGGTCAGTTTTTCCAGAAATCCAGCCATTAGTAGAAATCCAGCTCCTTTCCACGGGTCTCTATCCAGATTCAAAGGGGACAAGAGATCAAGAGTCACATGCACATTTCTGGTCCCAGTTCCTGGCTTTTACAGATGTTATTTCCAAGAAAATCATGGGGGCGGGGGACTTAAACTTTCATTTTTCAGTCAATCTCTTTGACACCACCTCTCATATTTAAAATCAGGAAAACACGCCCCTCAAATGGCTATTCACTTCTGTTTTGAAAAAGAAAACCTCAGTTCATCCACATTCTTATTTTCTTGTCACCCTGAGCTAAATTTCCAAAGCATAGTATAACCTGGATTTTGCCCCATCTCAGACATGCTAAGTCAGACTGTGCTGAAAGATTTCCCAGGGATGGTCAACAAGGAATATGTTCAGTGGCTGCCCTGAAATTCCGCTGGGGATGAGGATCACATACCATTAGCAAGGGGGCTCCTTACGCCTTGATAAGCTCCCAGTTTTGGGGAAGATGTCTTTAAATGTCAATTGCATTTTCAGTTCGCTTAATTCCCATCCTGATGTTTTGTCTGCAACACTGCTTACACTGGATTCTTTCTATTTTTATTCCTATCGTTAAATGGTAGTGCTGTAAATTCTGCAATTAACGTCAAATAAACTGCTTTCACTCATTGACCATGGCTGAGTCGGCTTTTTTCTCTTTTCATGGAAAGGATAACGCATCTTTCCCCGCTACTGCATCCCATTGTGGTTCCTTAAAGGACAGGAAAGTTGTCTGCTTGACAGGACTGCAACCTCTTCCCTCTGCCAGGATGCAAGGCAGAATTTATAATCAAATCTCTCATTCATGTTAACCATCACAAATGGTTAAGGATGTCCTTGTAAGACTGCCTTTTTCTTAACCCATCAAAACTTTAGAGGTAACTTACTGTAAAATTATCCTTGTACAGATTGCAAATGAGCTCACATGTGCTAAAGCAAAAAGAGGATCACACTATTGCCACCATATAGAATGATCATGAAAAACAAACGAATTTGGGGCCTCCCATGGAATCTAAACTGTGCCCCAAATTAGTTATATGGCTTTGAGTAAGTCATTGAACTCTTGGGGCTTCAGTCTCTCCAACAAGGTTAGGTTGGGATAGGTTATGTCTGAAGTCTCTTCCATTTTTTTGTCAAAAACTATTTTGAAGGTATTTTTATTTTTAGTATAGGTCACATCTTGGCTTATTATTTTCTCTAAGTGAATGCATTAAGGAATTCTTTTATTGGCTTTAAACTTAAATATCCCCATGCTTCAAAGGAGTTCTATTAGGTAAATTTTGGTCTATGCGAAAGACCCACCTATAATTCAGTCCTTGAAGTGCTAAGTGCCTTTACCTAGATAGTGGTTTTCAATTCTGAATATACATTAGATTCACCCACAGAGCTTTTTTTTGTTTTGCTTTCTTTTTTTATTTTTTATTTAAGTACTGCTACCAAGTATATAGCACAGTTTATTTTTTTAGTTTTGTTTTATTGTTTAAAGTATTACAAAGAGTGTTAAATAAGTCTCCATTTTTCCCCTTGATCTTCCCCCCTCCTTTCCTACCCCCCAGTGTCTTGTGTCCATTGATTATGCTTATATGCATGCAAACAAGTCCTTCAGTTGATCTCTTAAATACCCCCCAACCCTCCCGAGCCTTCCAGCTGTAGTTTGACAGTCTCTTCAATGCACAGAGCTTTTTTGTTGTTAAGCCTCACCTGAGGATCTTTTTGCATTGATTTTCAGAGAGAGTGGAAGAGAGGGGGAGAGATAGAGGAGGACATTGATGTGAGAGGGACAGATCAATTGGTTGCCTCCCCCACACACCCTTACCAGGGCCGGGGATTGGCTGGGGATCGAGCCTGCAAACAAGGTATGTGCTTTTGATCCCAGGACCCTTCAGTCCGCAGGCTGACCCTCTATCCACTGAGCAAAACTGGCTAGGGCCCAGAGAGCTTCAAAAATATACTGAAACTTAGGTCCCATCCAACCAATCAGATTTGACCTTAAAACATTTGTGTATTAGTTTTGCTATAAAATGCCACTCTAAACCATGGTGACTTAAAAGAAATACCATGGTTATAACTTCCACTCTGTTGATTGTCAGTGAGGGCTGGTCTTAGCTGGGTGGTTCTTCTGGTCTTGGCTGGGCTCACTGGTACACCTGCAGTCAGCTCCCCAGATGCCTGGGGACTGGCCAGTCTCAGATGACTTTTGTTTGGACAGGCCTTCAGGCCCAGGCATGGAACGGGTACAGTCCCTTCTGCCATATCCCATTGACCAAAGAAAACCATACTAGGCCCAGCACCAATTCACAGACGCATGAGTAGAAAGAGACTCCACCCTTAATGGGAAGAACTGCCCAATCACATTGCCATAGTAAATTACTATGCAAACTACTAAAATTTCTATTTTTGAAAGCTCTCCTAGAGATTCTAGTGTCCAGTAAATTTGTAAAACACCAGTGCATTCAAGCATTTGAAACACCACTGAATTCAAGGCATTTGAAAGAGTTGGCACAGATAAGGAATGGGGTTGTGGGAGGAAATGTAGAAAAAGTAGGCTTTACAGTGGTACTATTAAAAATAGCTACCATTTTTAAAAGGAAATCTGAGAATGGTGGTTACAATATGGGGAGGGTTTGGGTCGAGGAGGACGAAGAGGATAAAGGAGGGTTAAATACATAGTGACAGAAAGAGACTAGACTGTGGATGGTGAGCACACAATAGAGTATATAGATGTCATAAAGTTGCTACCTGGAATTTATATACTGTTATTAATCAATATTACCCCAATAAATTTAATAAACAAATGTTAAAAAATCTGAGGCTCAGAGAGGTTAAGTAATTTGCCCTAAGTAACACAGTAGCAGCCAGGATTTAAACTCAGAATCAGCAGCTTCAAAGCCCACCTGAAACTATATTAAAGGGCCTATTGTATATGGATTCCCAAAGGGAGAGAGCCATTACATGGCACTTGTGGCAATGCCTATCTGTGAATACCAAGTCATAAGGCATTACTCAACAATTAGCCTTGACAATAGAGGTGTAACTAGTAGAAAAATTAAACTTGCTTATTCTGCCCTGAAAAGACTAGTCATAAAAATCGTCATGAACTACTAGTAAGTGTGAGGTTATACACAGCATTTAGGTTTTTTACAGTAGCTAATAATAGCCACCCAAAGGCTTTGAGATGGGTAAAAGCTACCTACTAGTACTTCCCCCAAACTGCCGGCCAGATTTTAAAGGAAGTGAAATAATAGATTGTTTCCCAGATCAGGCACCAAATACTATGCAAACCATGTGTAAGCTCAATGCAGTCTGAGGTCTCTGTCCTATTGGGAGCACTAAGCACACTCCCGACTGGCCAACACACCCTTGGTTAGGACAACTTGCTGACCCAAGACTGAAGCTTGAACAACTGATACACACGTTACACCAAACAATCTGTACTAAAATCCGCTAAAATAAGTCACAGTCATTACAACAAAAGTGCATGTTAGCCCAGTTGGTTTGGTTCATTGACCTATGAACCAGGAGGTCACAGTTCGATTCCGGGTCAGGGCACATGCCTGGGTTTTGGGCTCCCTCCCTAAGGGCGGATGGGAGAGGTGTGGAGGAGGCAGCTGATCAATGATGTTTCTCTCTCATCATTGATGTTTCTATCTCTTTTTCCCTCTCCCTTCCTCTCTGAAATCAATAAAAATATATTGAAGGAGAAAAAAATTTATATTTATATCCCATGTCAGAGAAGACTGGAGAGCATCTTAATTTTTAAATAAATAACAATACTTTGTATTTTTAAAAATACTTTTCTATTCATTCATTTTTTCATCTCATTTTCCTCTGTTGTGCAGGTATTATTCTTATTCCCATGGAATAATTAAGGGCTAAGGCTTTAAATCATCTTTTTCATACCCCTCTCATAACAACAGCTCCTATATGAATATGTACTATGCTCTAGACATTATACTAAACACTTTACATGGTTTATATCATCTTGTTCTCCCAACTACCTTTGGAAGCAAGTGCTATAATTACAAAGGAAAAAACTGGGGTTTAGAGAAGTCAAGTCACTTGCTACAGGTCCCACATGGGCAGCCTGATTCATGTGTGTAGTTTCCTTCAGTTAATGGAAGAGCTTGTGTTCTTTCAACAGGATTCCTAAGCAGAGAGGGGAGGGGGTTAAGGTAGACAGCTCCATCATCTCCACAAAATGGGTTTACAGTTATGATGCTGTGGTTTAGGGCTACTCAGAGCTTGCTCACATTTCTGAACCTTCATTTCACTCTTGGGGAACTCCATCCAGATCTTGGGCATGAAACTTCATGGAGCTGCCAGCCAATTATTTGGGACTCCCCAGACCACACAGCGGTTTAATACAGCAATACAGCACCCCCAAAATATGCTTTAATCCCCAACACAGAAAAAAAAAATCAAACCAACAACAAAAACATAAACAGTCATCCATTCAATAACACAAACATATGCACACATTCTCATTCACACACGTGTGTGCAGAGCAGGCCCTCAGCAAAATCCTGAGGCAGATGAAATTCATCTTTGATGGCCTTTCCTTGTGTTTTGGGTTCTCCCCACAATTCCCCCAGGCCCTCGTACTGAGCCCCGTCCTGGCCTGCCCTCCCAAGCCAGGATAGCATCACAAGCTAATGAGTAGCTGGGCTTGCAAAACTGTACCCAGGGTATAGGAAGGATGGGATGGAGGTACCAAACCCCCTTCAGGGCAGGAAAGAAGTCAGGGAGGGTGGGTTGGCAAAAATAATGATTTTTAAATCCATTTACCGGTCATTTCCCAAGAACTTTGAAAGTTACCCACCTGTGTGCTTTTGATCTAGAGAAAGTGGAATGGACTCTGCCGCCGGTGTTTCTGCTCCGCCGGAGGAGGGCTTAGCTTTGTGCCTCTAGCTCCCCCTCAAGGCTGATTAAGGCAACCTGTGCTTCCCAGCTGCCCCATTATTTTCACAGGCACATTGGGCTTCTCACATTCGAATCAAACTCCATTTTGGAAATGCTAGTCATTACCCAGAAATGTGGGAAGCTTTGCTTACTGCCTGTGTGAAGTTTTAGGAAAAAAAGAAGTTTATTTTCCTCTATGGGCTTATTTTCACTCAGCTGAAGTCACTGGAGACAGCACACAGTTTGCATTTCTAGCAGACCGCTTTGGAACGAGCTGGCACACTGCAGTTGAATCTCAATGACTGCATTCAATGATTCACAATTCAGTATAAAACATCCCCACTCCTAGAACGTTCCTGTTGGTGAGACAAGCCACTTTCTTCAGAAGCTCATGATTCAATTGGGAGTCAAAGCCCATACATAATATGGTTAAATAACATTATCAAGTAATGTGACTGTGTTTTAAATAAATACTCTAAGGCATACTAATGGGATTCTACACCCAAAATACAATGGGTGTATGGTGGGAGGAGGAAGAGGGTAGTGGGGTGGTTTCCCCACACATCCAACGACAAACAAATCTCAGACACCAGTGAGGCATCCTACAATTGAACTCAAGATAACATCATATTCCACAGGTTAAGGGTTCAGTCCTTTCAGTCCTACAAGACTGCCCCTTACCCCACTTCTGACTGACCAGCTATAGATTGGAGGGTCTCAGCCTCCTCCTTGGGTTCGGTTATAGCAGCTCACCGAATTTAGAGAAACATTTTACTTACTGGGCTCAGGAACAGCCAGATGGGAGGGATGCAGAAGGCCAGGGGTGTGTAGGGGTGCAGAGCTTCCACCCCTCTCCAAGGTTGCCCCTCTCCCTACCCTCCATGAGTTCTCCACCCAGGAGCTCCCGGAGCCTCTCCTTGTGGGTTTTCCTGAAGGCTTCTTCACACAGGCACAATTGATTAACCACTGGGATGGAAAGGAAAGTTCTAACCCTCTAATCACCTGGTTGGTTCTCCTGACAACTAACCTCATTCTTAGGTGCTTTCCAAAAGTCACCTCAGTAAGCTCTCGTCACTGAGGAAATTTCAAGGAGCTCTGTCATAGGGGAAGAAGACCAAACACTGTACATACTAGTACTTCTTGTTATGAATTGCAATATCACATGCACATATCCAGAGTAATCAACTTGAGAGATGAAAACACGCATTCCAACGCTACAGCCAAGCTCTGAGTGTGTTTGGATCTTCTACAGGGCTCGTTCCAGGGCTGGTTTTAACTACCACAAAAGAAAACAAACTTCTCTACTTCAACATTAGAACTTAGTTGTAGTTGTTTTCACTCTTATAGCTTCCTATTTCATCACTCACCATGTTCATCAGATTCAACTAAGAATGACTTCAAACTACAATAAAAGATGATATCTATTCTCATATCAAAATTACAACTAAACTACAGAACAACCATCATACAGAACTGCCTGAAATTTAGCCAAATGAAAGTCCTACAATTAAGGATTTAACAAAGGAGCCCCATGAGACTGGTAGGAGGGATGGAGATGAAGAACAGATAAAAATAGGGAAGAATATCTCAGCTGCAGAGATCCCTTCGGAGAGGCAATGAGTCACAACCCCACACCAGGGGTGCTAGAGTCCTGGATATTCCTTATTTATTGTTATTTGTTTGGTTTGGTTTTTTTTGTATTAATCCTCACCCGAAGACATGCTTAGAGAGAGGGAAAGACAGAGCAAGAGAAGAAACATGATCAGTTGACTTACATATGTGCCCTGAGCAAGAGATCAAACCCGCAACTCTAGTATGTGCCCTGACCGGGAATTGAATCAACAACCTTTCAGTGCATAGGACAATAATGCTCAGCCAACCAAGCCACTCAAGCTGTGCCAGGCAGTTCCTCTTGAAGGAGCCACACAACTCATACCTTCTGCGCTCCTTCACTGAGCAGCATCTCAATGGGTACCAGGGACATATGAGGAGGAACTGAATTGTCTATCATCAGGTCAAGACCTGGAGGGGCAGTTTCCTCTCAGATGACAGTGCTGGCAGAGGCCATTGCTCTTTTTCTGAGCCCTTCCCCTATAGAGCCAGTAGGCTGATGCCACATCTGAATCTCTATCAACCTGGCTATCACTGTTCTCCCGCCCTGTTGACTCCCTGAGACCCTGCCCCATGCAACTTGCAGGGCCACCCAAACTGTTTCCAGTGGCTTTTTCCATAGGAATGGCCTGTCTTGGATTATGCTTCAGACTTTTCTAAATCTCTCAAATAAGCAGCATCTGGCCTTAGTGTGCCCCATACTTCTCACCAAGAGGTCCCAGGTCCAGCACTAGTGGCAGCCAGTTGTAGTTCCACAGTTTGGTTTTACCTGGGCACCTCCAAGCCCAGCACTAGAAGCTCCTATCTGCAGATCATTTTGTAGCTCACGCCGGGCGACCCCAGGGAGAACTTAGGCAATGGCAAAATCTTGGCCCGTACCTCCCAAAAGGCCGTAGAGCCAGCTCACCCAGTGAACAGCTTCAGGACATGTTGAAGCACCACCAAAACATAAGGGATACCTTCAAGGTGTGGACTCAGCCTCACCTCTTGCCATCCAGCCTCCCAGCCTAGAGCTTAATCTTAGAAAGCCACTCACAGGGACCTAAAGGCTCAATCCACATATTTTTTGCCCTCAGCCCTTTATGGAAACTCTGCCTCCTTTCTCAAATGCCTTTCTTTGGCTGATGAACTTCTACTTACTTACCTTTTAAGACACATGTCTGGATTGGGGTGGTCTCAGCTGTGTACTTCCATATTTCCCTGTGTTCCTACTGGCCTGAGACCTACCCCACAACTTTCCACCTTCCTCACTGCCCTGGGAGCTCCTTGGAAACAAGGGCTAAATCTTATTCATTTTTGTGTCACCAACATCTTATCTTACACACGATGGGACATGAGATTTAGAGGCAAATAGAATCAATGCGAATGAGAAAGGTCTGGCTCAGGCTCAGGAGAAAGGAGAGCCAGAAGCCCCAAACAAAGCAAGAGAAATGAAGTGAGGAACCAGCCAAGTGTTAGCAGCACATTCTTCCTGAGGACTGATGGAAGCAGAAAGCTGGTGTGAGCACTGTTTCATTGGGAAGTGGAGCCCTGAGCCTCAGGTTTGAGTCAGGGAGAGCTAGCTTCTGATAGAGCAGAGAGGCAGGGACTTGACTTCCTGTGAGACCTGCTCAGACACGGTGGCCTCTAAATGACCATGCTTCTGGGGACATCCAGGGGTACAAGCCAAATGGAGGAGACAGATTAAGGCAGATTTATTTGAAGCCAAGACCATAAGCCCCAGACATCCCAGCGAGCCATTGACATTTCTCCCACTCCCAGGGAAATGTGTAAAGATGCTGTATGTTTCTCCATCAAGTTTTCCAAAGGCTCAGTGAAAATTTGCTTCCTCTCTGTGTCCATCCCTTTGACAAATATATACACAACGGCCCTGACAAGATAATTCCCTCCCTCATGAGCTCCCATTTTTCTCCATACCATCCCCCACTGATGTTGATACAATATTTATTAAGGCTTAAATAGCACTGTTAAGTGCACACGTTGACTTAGAATGATGGAGAGTGTCAACATAAAGAACGGGAACTCAGCCACAGAGTAGGGACCCCCCCAAAGGACAAGTAGATACAGCATTAGCTAAACACCCAAGCTAGCAAATATCACCAGCAGGGAAAACAATTCTTTAATTAGGGCTTTCTTTACACTATCATTAACACCAATTTTTTATAAAGACATTTTCAAAATATTATATAATAGCCGTGGATGGTTGGCTCAGTTGGTTGGAGTGTCATCTTACACATCAAAAGGCTGCGGGTTAGATCCTGGTCAGCATATAGTTAAAAAATTTAAGCAGGGTGTATCCAAAACATGTGTACACATTCATTTTTAAAGATTCTGTAGATTCTTTTAAATTTTGAAAATTAACTACATGTTAATAAACACTGACTTTGTAATCATTCAAAATGGGTATAGTACATTTTTTGGGACACCCTGTAGACTAGGATTAAGTGAAAAGTAAAACTCTCCATGTTACCTCCCCCACTTCAGAGGAAACCCCTTTTAACCTTTTGTTTTTACTCTTCAGATCAGTTACTACCATAACTGTAAACAATATGCTTAGCTCTGATTGTCTTGGTTTACCAGCAGTGGGTAATAGCAAGTCATTTCCATTCTCTTCGGTAGAGAAGGAATTTATCTTACAACATTTCCCACCATCTCTTCCTCTGAGTTTTGTAAGAGCCTCTTTCTGATGACCTCCAGGGTCCACTCTAGCTCTGAGTCCCCACCTGGTAGAGAGACACATGCCCACAGTTTGCACCAAAGCCCCAAAGTGCCTGGCTCAGTCCAGGATCCCCCTGTCTCCAAGGAGCCCTAGGCCCCTACCAGAGGAGGGTAATGGCAGGAAGCCATCATATCTTAAAACAGCAGATGAAAACAAACAAGAGCATTTTGGATCAGATTACACATCATTTTCCTCCTGTCTGACAACAGAAAAAAAAAATCAAAGGCGGTAAAAGACCATCGTAGACCATAATGGTCTAATAACTTGCTGATAAAAGTGCTTGTGGGAGCAGTGTGGGAGGAGCTGCTCCTGGGCCCGAGTCAGAGCTCCCTCCAAACCCTCGGTGGCTCCTGTCCTCAGAAGCATTGCTGCTTAAGTGCTCTTTTAAGACTTCCTCCAAAATGCAGCACCTCACTAGAGAGCCGTAATTAGGCCTCAATTGTGGGCCAAATTCACACATTGTTCATCATCTTTAAAGATGACAAAAAAAAATTACCCAGGGCCATGTGGAGTGGATATTAGCTCTCTCACCATTGTCCTCCGTGAAAAAAAAAAATCCCACTTAATAATCTCCTGTCTAGACTCACAGCTCTCTGAATACCAAGGGCTATGACTTTGTTTGGTTTTGAAATGAAAGGAGAAGCGTCAGGAAAACAGGAAGGCTGGGAGCAAGTTGATGCTGCAGGGACAGACATGGTCAAATCCATAGAAAGGAAGAGGGCAGGTCATTTTCCATTCGTGAGGTGCTGTCAAAAATTTCAGGAAATCATAGATCAAGCTTCTTAGGAGTATACCAGCCCAGAGCTGATTAAATATTGGGAGCATGCAATCTTTTGAAAACCACTCTCATCTAAAAGTTTCTATGATGAAATAAAATGCTACCAAAATGTCCAGCTATGACTCCATTACTCTTCCTTCTTTTCTTCCAGCCTTCTCCCCACAAACCCATCCCCATCCCTAAGGTTCTGCTCATGGGAAATAGCTTTCTGGGACTAACAAATAAACCTACCCATTTCCACGCCTCCAGGCCAGCATTGGTGCCTGGCTTGCGGCTGTCTCCCCTCCCATGTGCCTATTCTCTCTCCCTCTGTAAAGGAGAATAGACCTCAACTTGGCTTCAGGTCATCTTTGTCTGCATTCGGAACCTGCCCACTGCTATCATTTCTTCATCAGCTTTTCTAAACTTGTCACACACCCCAAAAAGGGGGTGTAGATTTATCGCTCCTCGGTTGCCTATTTCCCATCATCAGGAACACTTATGACTCCCGTTGGCTGTTCTGTGACCTCCATCTACTCAGCTTTTTTGTGGGTTACAGTCTTCCCCTTGAACATGAAACTGTTTCGTTTCAGTGTCTTTCTCATCAAGACCTAGTGAAGTGCTCGTGGCAGAACCTCAATAAATCCCTGCTCGGTTAACTGAACTGTTGGATTCAGATAGCTCTCTTCTGAGACATGGGGGACAGGAAGTGAAAGAGAGCTGCAATCTTTAGACAGTACCTGAATGTAGTTTAGTTTTAATTATCTTGTACTTAACCTCCCACTTGCCTCCTCTTCCCCGACCCCCCAAAAAATTCCCCCTTCATTTTATAACACATGTGTAAAAACAAAGTCTGTCTTTTCTCCTCCTCAGCTTTGGCAAAATATGAGTGCAAGCAAAGGGAGACAAAGTTAGGAAAAGGGAATATAGAACCTTCAGCGTGGCTCAACCAAGGGAATCAATAGTTGAGTGTTCATCATCATGTACATTTTCTTTTAAAAAATGGTAAATGTTTTGGTGCCTATTTTCTCTTTTCTTTCTCTTTCTAAGTTTTATTAGCCACCAAAGCAGTAGAATAATTTAGAATTTGAGAAACCATCCACATAGACTATCTCACTTGATTTTCATGACAACTCCGGGTGCTGAGTTACAGATTATTATTTCCACTTTATAGATTCTAAAATCTGAACTTTCCTAAGAGCATTGTAGCTAATAAAGGAGGTACTACAAGTCAGTGACAAAACAATTATTCAAATGTAATTTTAGAAAAATTGGCTCCCTTGTGGAAAACATCTTAATCCTCATTTCACACCACAAAGTAAATGTTAAAATTATAATACCGTCACCCTGGTTGGTGTAGCTCAGTGGGTTGAGCATTGTCCCATGGACCCAAAGGTTGCTGGTTTGATTCCCAGTCAGGGCACATACCCAGGTTTCAGGTTCAGTCCCCAGCCAGGGCATATACAGGAAGCAACCAATAGGTTGACGTTTCCCTCTCCCCATCTCTCTCCTCTCTCGCTAAAAATAAATAAGTTAATTAATTAAAAATAAATTTATAATACCCTAAAATTATTTTTTAATTATACAAAAATATCGGTATTTATTTTTCTCATCCCCACAACGAAAGAATTTGCCAAGCATAAAACTGCCAAAAGTCACACACGCAAAGACTAATAGATTATATCACAGAAATATTTTAAATGTCTAGATAAAAGAAATAAAAGCAAACAATAAACTGGGGAAATATTAGCCACATACATGATAGGAAAAAGGTTAATATTCTTACTATATCAGGCATCCATAGAAATCAATAAGAAAAATAAATAGAAAAATGGATAAAGGTTATGAAGAGATAATTTACAAAAGAGAAACTATAAATGCTTGATCAATACATACAAGAAAAGCTATTTAGCCATAAAAAAATAATCAAAGAAATTAAAAACAAAGTCACCAGATACAGCTTCTTGCTTATCAGATTGGTAATAATTGGAAAGTCTGATCGTTCCAGATGCTACAGAGGTGAAGTGAAAGAGAAATATAAATTAAATGACCTTTCTGGAAGGCATTTTGGTAATGTGTATCAAAAACCTTGAAAATAGTTATATTTTCTGACCTGGTAATTCCACTTAAAGGACTCTGTCCTAAAAAGTAATCAGAAATGTAGGCTTAAATGTATAGAAAATACATTCCTTATAGAGTAATTTACACCAGTAAAGTATGGAAACAATGTCCCACAATAGGAGAGTGGTTTAAGTAATGACAAATCTATAAAATGGAATATTATAAAAATACTAGAGGCCCGGTGCACAAAAATTTGTGCACTGGGGGGCGGGAGGGGGAGGGTCTCTCAGCCCGGCCTGTGCCCTTTCTTAGTCTGAAACCCCTTGGGGGATGTCCACCTGCTGGCAGTCAGACATCCCTCTGGCAGCCCAGAGCCCTCGGGGGATGTCCACTTGCCAGTGGGGAGCAGGCCTAAGCTGTAGTCAGACATCCTTAGCACTGCTTGAAGAGGCAGGAGGAGCTCCCGCCACCACCTCTGTACTGGCAGCCATCAGCCTGGCTTGTGGCTCAGCAGAGCTCCCCCTGTGGGAGTGCACTGACCACCAGGGGGCAGCTCCTGCATTGAGTGTCTGCCCCCTGGTGGTCATAGTGACCAGTCATTCTGCTATTAGGGTCCATTTGCATATTATTATTTTATTATATAGGATAGGATAAGCATGTTTGAATAATTTTAGTGGCGAGGGGAAATATTTATGATTTAGTATTAAGTGTACTGCAAACAGTATATAGTGTGTGATCTCAAATATATAATTACAGGCTTAAAAAAAAGACTGGAAAGCAATATCAAATTGGTTACCAGTGAGTTGAAAAATGATTACACACTTTAAAAATGTATTTCTAATTGTCTACAATGAATGAGATTTATTTTAGAACTAGAAACAAAATTATTGAGAAAAGCCTCTGTGCTTTTCATGGAAAAGTCTCAAAAAGGTAGACATCATCATGACACTCAACTTCTGGTCATATATATATCCACTTTTATTTCCACCCTATCACACTTTTGCATGTCACAGGAGGAAAAAAGACTCCACCCAAGTCGATAAAGCCCACAGTACTCTAACATCCATTCTCAGTTGGTGAATATATATAATTATAATTACACTAAAGGTCCGGTTCCTGAAATTCATGCATGGGGGTGGGGAGGGTGTCCCCTCAGCCCAGCCTGCACCCTCTCCAATCTGGGACATCCCTCTCACAATCCGGGACTGCTGGCTTCTAACTGCTCACCTGTCTGGCTGCCTGATCGCCCCTACTGGCCCCACTGCCAGCCTGATCACTCCTAACCACCTCTGCCTGCCAACCTGGTCACCCCCAACTGCCCTCACTGCTGGCCTGGTTGTACCCAACTGCCCTGCCTGCTGGCCTGATCACCCCTCACTGCCCCCCATGCCAGCCTGGTTGCTGCCAACTGCCCCCCTGCCAACCTGGTAGCCCCATACAGCCTGCTGCTTGGTCATTTGGTTGTCCCTCACTAACCCTCCTGTCAGCCTTGTTGCCCCACTCAGCCTGTTCGGTCATCCGTTCAATCGTCCATTTGGTTGCAATGGCCCCTGGCAATAAATATGTACTAGAGGCCCGGTGCACAAAAATTTGTGCACTCGGGGTGAGGGGGCGTCCCTCAGCCTGTCCTGTGCACTCTCGCAGTCTTGGATCCCCTGGGGGATGTCCACCTGCTGGCTTAGGCCTACTCCCCGGGGGGATTGGGCCTAAGCTGGCAGTCAGACATCCCTCTGGCAGCCTGGGAGCCCTCGGGTGATGTCTATTTGCCAGTGGAGAACAGGCCTAAGCTGCAGTCAGACACCCTTAGCTCTGCTGAGGAGACAGGAGAGGCTCCCACCACCACCACTATACTGGCAGCTAACAGCCTGGCTTGTGGCTGAGCAGAGCACCCCCTGTGGGAGCACACTGACCATCAGGGGGCAGCTCCTTCATTGAGCATCTTCCCCCTGGTGGTCAGTGTGTGTCATAGTGACCAGTCATTCCCAGTCATTCTGCTGTTAGGGTCAATTTGCATATTACCTTTTTATTATATAGGATTGTATAGGATAGAGGCCTGTTGCATGGGTAGGGCCTGGCTGGTTTGCCCTGAAGGGTGTCCTGGATCAGGATGGGTGTCCCGCTGGGGTGCCTGGCCAGTCTGGGTGAGGGGCTGATGGCTATTTTCAAGCTGGCCACATCCCATTCAGGATGGAGGTCCCCCCTGGGGTGCCTGGCCAGCCTGGGTGAGGGGCTGATGGCTGTTTGCAGGCTGGCCAAGCCCCCCAGCAGAGGCCCTCACCCCATGAGGGTGTAGCCATCCTAGGTGAGGGTCTGATGGCTGTTTGCAGGCTGGCCATGGCCCCCAGCAACCCAAGCTTCCAACAAGACTGGCTGGAAGCAGGTATCTGGAATTTATTTATCTTCTATAATTTAAACTTTGTTGCCTTGAGTGGAGGCCACAGCCAGCCAGGGCAGGTGGGAAACTTGGCTTCCTCCATCACTGGAGCAACCCAGCCTCCTGCTTGCTCCAGCTCCATGGCTTCCAGCTATCATCTTAATTAGGCTAATTTGCATATAGTCACTCTGGTTGGTGGGTGTGGCTTGGGGCATAGCAGAGGTGCAGTCAATTTGCATGTTTATCTTTTATTAGGTTAGATAGTTATTAGTGATTAGTCCTATTTAGACTTTTGTTCTGCTTTTTCTGTTTAACATTATTTAATATTTAAATTCCCATGTGTCAGCATGCATGTCACTTTAATGATGTGGCAGTCATTGACTGCTGTGTGTTCACAAAACCCTGTTGCCCATTCACCCTGGCACATAGTAAGACTACATTTCCCAGGCTCCCTTGCAGTTCAGTGTGACCAGATGACTAAATTCTGGCCACTAGAATGTGGGTAGATGTAATGTTGCCTCCAGACCTCAAGATCTGGTTCATGAACTCTCCCTTGTGTTATTCCGTTATCCCTCTGCTTCCTCACCCACCTATCAGAATCAGATAAAAAATGGTAGAGCCACTAAATGGCAGGAGCCTGGGTCCCTGAATGACTGTAAGGAGTAGAGAAGCTCTTTTCCCCAATGGACTCACTTTAGATTGTGATGTGAGCAAGAAGTGAGTTTTTACTCTGATGAGTCACTCAGGCTTGGTGGTGTTTTATAAAGCCATTATCTTACCCTGAACCCAAAGACTTACCCTGTCCCATCATCTTAACAGATTACACTCTTCTTAATCACTTTCCTGTCTTGGGTATTATCACTGTTGCTAAATAACACTATGATTATCTTTGAACAAATTATGGTTTTTCATTTGCTCTTTCTGGCTTACAGGCATTGAATATACTCCCCAGAGGGGATTACAAGGGGCATTACCAATGCATTACCAGAGGATTAACTATTTCATGGCTCTTATTATATTGTTGCCAGACTGTTCTCTCTAGAAATATTGGAACAGATGAGAGCAGCATCTGAAATCCATCATACTTACCCACACCCCAGCAACACTGGGTTTTATTATTTTTTGTTATGTTTGTTAATTATTTGGTGACAATTAGAAGGTGCTTTTAAAGGGTCTTACTGAGGTCATTTATACTGACAATAACTAGTGAGAGTGCCTCTTCTATAGAGCATGTGGCAGAGAATATCTTGCTGTGCCAACCGCCCTCCGTCTTGACCCTTGGGCCTGACCTCGGAGCCAGGCAGCCACAGGACGGCCACACATCCTGCATGAGGGAAATGAGGACACACAAACTGCAGTAACAGGAATCAAGCTTTCACATCTACGTTACAAAATAGGCTTTTGGAAACTCACAGTAGAGACTATAGTTTTAAGGGCGAAAAAAGCTTTCTGTGTTTCAAAGCCTGACTTCTGAGCATAAGAAGCCACAGGCCTGAAGGACTCAGGGCATACGGTAGAAGCATAAATAATAGATTTGGAAGAATACGTGATCAGTCAGAGCCAGACAGCTCTGCCCCAGGCTAGATAAAGTTTCTCTGGGCTGAGGGAGCGAAGAAGTGGAGAAGGAACAGAGGGCTTAAATGGCAGGTTCCGCAGGCAGAGGTGTGTCCCAGAAGCCCTGGGCGCAGATCGAAGCCAAGTCCCCAGGGCTGCACAGGTGTCTGAGCTGCAGGGCACGGAGGACAATGTGGATTCGTGCACTCCTTCAGGAAGTGTGACTCAAGGGCTCTGTTCTGAGCACCGGGAATACAAATGGACCAATTCCTTGCTTTCAGAGGCTGACATCCTAATCAGGGGAAATAGACAATAAATGAAAAAATAAACAAATATATATTATGCATATATGTGGGAGGCATACACACACACACACACACACACACACACACACTGAGGGGCCAGATTATTATGACCACCTAAGGTTTGTAGGCAAATTAGCTATAATTTCACACTGAAGTTGCTAGAGGGCCAGACCACCATTATAAATAGGGAAGAAGGTTGTTTACCACAACAGTAGAAGTGATTTTTTTTCTGAAGATATGGGTAAACAACATGATTTAACAGCCTTTGAACGTGGGACACACACACACACACACACACACACACTGAGTGGCCAGATTATCATGACCACCCATCAGTATTTCGTTGGGCCACCTTTTGCTTTCAGTACTGCAGCAATTCTTCTTGGCATTGACTCCACGAGATGTTGGAAGGTGATGCAAGGAATCTGACAGCATGCCTGATGAATAGCACTGTCCAGTTCTGTGAGATTTGATGGTTGTGGAACCAGCTGCCTGATGGCTCTTTTCACTTCGTCCCACAAATGCTCAATTGGATTGAGATCTGGTGATTGTGGGGGCCACCTAAGCAAGGTAAAGTCTCCCTCATGTTCTTGAAACCACTCCTGCACAATATGAGCACCGTGGCATGGCGCATTGTCTTGTTGGAAGAAGCCATCTCCTTTGGGATATGCCATCAACATGATAGGATAAACTTGATTAGCAATGATACTTAGGTATGTTGTGCTATTCAGATGTTGTCCCACATGAATTAAAGGGCCCAAATCATGCCAGGAAAACATGCCCTAAACCATAACACTGCCCCCACCAGCTTGAAGGGTTGTACTCATGCATGTGGGGTGCATGCTTTCATGCTGTTTCAGCCAAATTCTCACTCTGCCATCTGCATGATGCAACCAGAAACGTGATTCATTGAACCACATGACTTTTTTCCAATGGTCGACTCTCCAATCCTTGTGTTCCTGTGCAAATTGGAGATGTTTTATCTTGGTAACTGCAGACAGCAAAGGTGTTCGGAACAGGCCTTCGGCTTCCATATCCCATACAATGCAGTATATGACTAATTTGCCTACAAACATCAGGTGATCATAATAATCTGGCCACTCAGTGTGTGTGTATATATATCCCACGTTCAAAGGCTGTTAAATCATGTTGTTTACCCATATCTTCAGAAAAAAATCACTTCTACTGTCGTGGTAAACAACCTGCTTCCCTATTTATAATGGTCTGGCCCTCTAGCAACTTCAGCACGAAATTATAGCTAATTTGCCTACAAACGTCAGGTGGTCATAATAATCTGGCCACTCAATATATATACATACATACATATACACATATATGTAATGTCACATAAATGCTCTGAAGACAAAATAGGACAGAGAGTAATGGATGATGATTTTTATTATTTATTTATTTTTTAAATATATTTTTATTGATTTCAGAGAGGAAGGGAGAGGGAGAGAGAGATAGAGACATCAATGATGAGAGAGAATCATTGATTGGCTGCTTCCTGCACGCCCCCTATTGGGGATCAAGCCTGCAACCCAGGCATGTGCCCTTGACTGGAATTGAATCCAGGACCCTTCAGTCCACAGGCCAATGCTCTATTCACTGAGCCAAACCAGCTAGGGTTGGATGATGATTTTTTAAGGATAAGGTATCAGGGGAGCCCTCTCTGAAAATATGACATTTAAACAATGCAGTGGAAAGGGAACCATGAGCATATTCAGACTTGGAGCATTCTAGGAAGTGAGAACAGCAAGTGCAAAGGTCCTGAGACAGAGTGTATCTTGGCATATACAGATCTGCAAAAAGGCCAGTGTGGTGAGAGCAGATGGAGAAGAGAGAGAGAGATGGTGGGAGAGGTGAAGTGAGAGGTAGCACGATTGAGCTACCGGGGCAGACAGGACAGAGGCAGCCTTACTTCACTAGGGCCTCTCTTCTCCTTTCCCAGGGGAGGATGGCCCAAAGCAATGAGGGTAGGGTGTCACCAGGGGGGAATTGTCTGGTCTGTAGTCACATCAGATGTGACTGATGGTCCCCAAGGTCTCTATAGCATCCTCCTGGCCTCCCACCGCCAGGCCTCTTTGCACACTTCCTCTCCCTGTCCAGGGCCTCTCATAAGCACACAGAAGACAGCTGGCCTCTCCTGTATCTTGTGAGAGGCACTTGCAGGCACTAAGCAAAATGCAGAGGACTAGCAGGTCTTTGGATCTGGCGTCCCCTCCTCCCCTGCTTTTTCCTCATTAGCTGCTTACACTCAGACTGCCTTAGGCCTGGCCTACCAGGTATATGTGCCAGTTTCAAGCCCGCCCCTCCTTTCTTTGAGCTCAGGAATTCAGACTAAAGCAATCTGATTATGTGAAGAAATAGCATGTATATCAAAATATGAATTAAGTTTCCATGGAAATGAGTTGCCAGCTTAATATAAATAATTCTGTAATTAACTAGATATAGAACAGGAGTTCTTTTTTTCCAGAAGCTTCTTACCTATTTTTCCATTTGGGTAGGTGAACGAACACACACACACACACACACACACACACACACACACACACCTCCATGCTCTAGAAAAACAGAGATCAGGAATCTGGCACCAGCTAGCGACAGATTGCCGCTCCGGTTCTAAATGAACTGCCGGTCTTCGTCTCCTTTTCATGTCAAAGGTTGTTCGGCATAGCGCCATTCATCTGCACACACTGTCGGCTTCCCTCTGCTGAATCTCTCCTATGACCTTCATTTTATTCTCTGCTCGTACCTGAGTGTGGTGGCTGAACTGGATTGATTACAGTTTTAGCCCTGTCTTGTTTTAATTCAAAAGCTAAACGGAGCATTTAAATGAACTCATAGCAGGACCGACAGTCAGGACTCTGAAATCTGGTTAACATTAGTCCCTCGGCAGCCTCACCGCCATTATCACTGCTCTGTCTCCAGGTTGGCTTCTGGGTGATGTTCATGGTTGGTTAAAAATGACATCATTGCCGTGAGTAAGAATAGATTAATGTTCACTTCCATCCATCCATCACTGGAGTTCCTGGGTTCATTAAGTGTGCTCCACAATTTCCCTCCATTTCCCAGCATTCATTGAGGGGTTTAATAAACCAGGATGGAGTTTGTCAGTTTCCCCCAATTTTGACTAGAAGGAACAATAGGTCCTTAGTGCCGGGCACATTTTGCCCCAGAAAGAGAATGTGAGGAGAAGGGGAGAGAACGGCCTGACTCAGTGACCTAAATGTCACAGCACACTAATGCATCATTTCCACCTGTAGACATTACCATTCCTCTCCTTCTGCCCCGGGACTCCAGTCTCATTGCTATTTTTCAGGGAGTCGTCTGGCCCCTCCATTCTGTCATTCCACTGTAATTGCCCGTGGTTCTTCTTATGACAGAGGAAGGAACTTGGGAGAAGTGGCCCAGGCATCCATCAGCCAGGGCCAGATCAGGCATATAACATCACACCCAGGCCCCCATTACATGCTCAAGGGTCTTCTCATCCATCCATCCATCCATCCATCCATCCATCCATCCATCCATCCATCCATTTACTCAATTTATTCAGCTAATATTTGTCATTTGCTTTCTATGCTACTGGCACTGTGCCAGGTGCTGCGATGCTTTAAAATGCATAACAGGCCCTAGCTGGTTTGGTTCAGTGGTTAGAGCATTGGCCTGTGGACTGAAGGGTTTGGGGTTTTATTCCAGTCAAGGGCACATGCCTGGGTTTCAGGCTCGATCCCCGGGGGGTGGGGTGGGGGCAGGGGACGTGTAGGAGGCAACCAATCAATGATTCTCTCTCATCATTGATGTTTCTCTCTCTCCCTCTCCTTCTTCTCTAAAATCAATAAAAAATACTTAAAAAATAAAATGTGTAAGAGATGTTGTTTTGATTCTAGTATGGTGAGGCCAACAAACAGATCAGGAGATGAACAGCACTGAAAGGTCAGTTTGCTGCACCCCATCAGCAGGTCCTAGAGGGTCTGTCTTGATGTGATGGAATACTACACAGCAATGAAAAAGAACAAGCTGCAGATACATGTAGCAACATGGACGAATCTCAGAGACAGAATGAGGAGTGTAAAAAGCCAGATATTTTAAAAAACGTATAGAAGTCAGAATAGTGGTAATCTGACTTAGAAGGGCTACAAGGGAAACTTCTGGAGCTAAAAATAATATCTAAAGTGTTCTGCATAGTCGTTACAAGAAAATACAGTTTGTTATGTACAGTTCCTAAGAGGAGGGGCACACCATTCCATACCTTTCGGGGCCACACGGAAAAGCACTAGGCTCAGTCAGGAGGTAGAAGGAATGAGGGGAAAGTGTGGACAAAGTCTGCATTGCTGATTTCACAGGAAGGAATGGGAGAGGCAGGGAAAGCAGTTTGGGATTGGATAGTTGGAAGCACTTTAGCAGGCTCTGGGCTCTAGGGTTGGTATCCAGTTGCCCAGTACCTGGGGGGGGCGGTTGGGGGCAAGAGGAAAATGTCCTGGACTGCTGAGCCTGATGAGAGAAAAGAGATGGGTTGTGTGGATACAGGATTGGTTAGTTTGCATATCAAAATCAGGCTTGCAAATAAGTTGTTTATTATCTCCAGGAATCAGCTAACCCTGGGAGGGGCAGTCCCTTCCTAGGTCTGCAAAGCCCCAGATCCTAGCATCATAAAATACAGAAATTTAAAATATGATTAATATAGGAGGTCTCACAAAATGACAGTCTCTGCCCTTAAAGAACTCACAGACCTCAAAACAAACCATTGCCATGGAGTTTGATACCATAATGGCACAAGGTGTTGTACCAGTCACCTTTGGGGATGTCTGCCCAGCTCACAACCTCCCACTTTTGGGAATTATACCTCAAATTGAAAGGAGTAGCAATAGCCAGGTCTGTAGTTCATGACATTGCTAGCCCTTACCCCCCAGCCATAGCTAATTGGACCAATCAAATGTGCTCTCCCACAATTGGAATTGAGATTCAGAGATTGCTGATCTGTGCAAGTGTAACAGGTAAACCCAGGAGTCAGGAGAAAGTCTTACTTCATCATATAGATCAGTGATCTCAAACCCCGGCTACACAATAGAGCCATCTGGGGAGCTTGTAAGAAATACTTATGCCAGGGTCACAGCTTGGACCACTTACACCAGAATCTCTCAGGGTGGGGTTCAGGTGTCAGAGCCTGTGTTCCCCACCAGGCTCACCTAACACCCATCAGAACTGAACTCTTGTCCGTAGGCCTCTGAGAGTGCCACTGTGTGGAAGTGACATAGGACTCTACTGTCATTCATGTGGCTATTCTACATACCATGGACTCATGGAGCATTGCAGTTGGGAACTGGGAGGATTTCTAATCATCGCTCTCCCACTAAGCTTCTAATAAAACAAATGTCCACCAAGGGAAGGTGTGTGCTGGGCCCAAGAAGTCAATACATCAGTTAACCGAGACATACTAGTACTTTTAGAAGGGGAATAAAGGCGAGGAAAGATGAAGTTTCTGCTCTGGAGAAGTCTCATATATATATGCAGGATGTTTGATTGACAATAGAAAACCAAGTATAATACATGATGAACAAATGGTACACCACGTGACCACAAAGGAAAGATCTGGACCAGGAAGACTTCTTGGAGGTGGGAGGTTTAACTTAGTCTTTTGAGGAAAGGTGGGCTTCAAACAGGTGGAAAAGGCAGGCAGTCCACCGCAGGCCCACAGACCAGGGTTACCAGCAGTGTGGGGCCTTGAAGGAGCATCTTCCCTTTCCCACTGAGCCAAACCAGCCCCACCAGGTGTTCCCAGGACTATCCCCAACCTACTCTCAGCAGCCCTCCTCAATCTACATTGTCCTCTGTTCGTTACTGTTCTCCAGCCTTGGAATTTGTCTCCTTCCCCCACAGGGTGACTTCTTTCCCATCAAGAGAACCAGAGAAACTCATGGGCTTAAATTGTCCCTGATCCAAATCCAAGAAAGCACAAGGACCCAGGCAGACCCTCTGACCTCTTCTAGAGCAGGTGTCAGGAGACAGGGCAGCCGATCAGAGAAGACAGAAGACCTGGGCGCTCTCCTGGGCAGATGTCACCTTTCAAAGACCCCTGTTGGTCAAGCACTTGAACTCCCCAGTCAATTCACAGTTGAACCCTGCTTTCCCTTCAAAATATCTGCTCTAACAGGTAGAAACAAGATTTTTGCTTTAGTTGCTCAGCATTTCTGGGGGGGAACAAATCCCTAAATGTCCAGGCCCCAAAGCAGGTACAAAACCTAGTCATTCCAGAGAAAGTGTCCTTCCTCCATTCTATCTCATTCCTCCCGGCTTGAAAAGAACCAAGCATCCTTATGAGAGCTACTTCCCTCTGGCTGCCCCAACCCCTAATTCTTTCTCTCCCCATCTCTACCTGGGCCTCTCATTCCTTAGTCAACTCCCTCTGCCCCCCCTCCCCCCCCCCGAGTTTTTAGCCTAAAATTCTCAAATACCTGCCTGGCCCTCTACAGCTTTCAAACCCATCTCCTCTAGCAGGACTTTCAGGTCAGGAGTGTCCCCTTTCCTTGACCTTGAGGGGGGAGGGAGGTCAGATTTCTACACACCCATTTCTTTAAAAACATCCCTTCCCTCCAATAGGTTGGGGTGTAAGATAACATCTGGGGACAGACATCTCTGGGTCCCCTTCCTCATGGGGCTGGGTTCCCTCTGAGTGCAATCCTGACCTCTCTCCAAGGGCAACCCCTCCCCCTCCTCCTGATCCATTCGTGGGCTTTTTTCCACGATGGGATGGCAGTTTATTTGCAGCCGTAGGTTTTCCACTCCTTTCTGCTGCTGTGGAGAAATTTCCCTGCCTCTGGGGAGTGCAAATGCTCCTCACATGCATTTTTGAAAGACCTTGGAAACCTCTGCATGAATCAGTAGAAGCTCATTTATTGCCTTTGAATATTCTGGATAATTTATTTGGTGTCAAGGATCGGGAGCCTGTGCCTTCACTTTTCAACCTGGACCCTGCAGGGCTCGGCTGCGTGTCCCCTGTGTGTTTGTTTTGGTTTGCCCTGAAGTGCTAGCCAGCCACCAAGGAGACCTTTATCATTATTCCAAATAGATTTTTCCCTTTTCTAATCACATACTCTTGGGAGGTTTGACACGGAGCCAGGGCTTCTTCCCCTTTTGTAAAACCAGCAGCTAATCTAGAGTTCTTCCTTCCAAGCTGTGCCAGCCCGGCTCTCACATTTCATCTCGGCCTCTGTCCTTCCGGAGAGTTTGAACAGCGTGTGCCAGCAGCTAGACCTATTCCCGATAGCTTCCTGCTGCCTCTCTGCCCGCCAGGATGGGCAGAACACAGCAAAACAAACCTGATTAGGGTGACACAATAAAAACACAGCATCTGCCACCTAACAGTCTCCAGATGCGGCATGCTGGACATTCCCAGGCCCGTCTTACCAGAAATGGCTGCAGAAAAATACAGCTAACATTTTTAGCAATTTGCAGAATGCGGATACCCACCCCACCCCCAGGCTTTTTAATATTCTTCTGGCTATGGATGGAGATTCAGATGCATGGTGTCCCCTGCTTTTGCTCTCTTGGGATGTCCTCTCCCCTGAATCATGTGATTAAGCCCTAAACTCCTGTCCACAGAGGACAATCAGAATGACACCTTTAGTGTTTGTGCCTGATTTTATGGCCTCATGATCTTGTGCCCTTTGGAGTTCAAAGGTCACATCAGGCAGCAGGCAGGGAGGTTTTTGATGTAACCTCTGAACCTCAGAAAACAAAAGGACAGAGGCCCACGGCGACAATCCATCTAAGAATGGTCATATAAAGGATGCAACTCAATCAGCCTGGAGCATGCAAATCATCATTTTCATGGAGCGCCCTGCTAAATCCAAACTTACAGCCAGAAGAAGGGACACAAACCCCTTGATCCCAATACATAAATCAGAGCTCGAGGGAAGCACAGCAATGAGTTTACAATTGGCTCAGAATGGAAGGATTTGCAAGATGTGATTTATACATCGACGTCCTCCCCTCCTCCCCACAGCCCCTGTCCACACACAAGCACACACACTCACACACACACACTGGTCAATACCACACCATCATTTGAAAATCAAGCATTTTCCCCTCCAAAGGTCTGCCCAGTGGCTGAGGCTGCCATGGGCAGATACATGAGGCCCATCAAAGGCCTAGTGCTTTCCCTGTGGCCACTAGAACCATCCTTGGAGGCGGCTGAAAGTCCATGGAGCAAGCAGCTGAGAAAAAAGGTGAGGACTTGTCAAATAGGTGAAAGGTTGGCCCCACAAAGCAGATCACATTCTGCAGAACAGATGTCACCTCCCATACTGCACGGATCGCCCGTCTACTGTCCTTAATACCTGGCACACAAGCCCCCGGGCAGAAAACAGACTAATTTCTGAATTAATTAGAAATACTATTCAAATTGTTGGGAAGCTGTGTAAGAGATGCTCCCATTTTTCATGACTGTTGAAGTTTTAGTTCTTTTTAAATTTATTTTTAAGTATTATTTCTGTTTTTAATTTTGTTTTATTGCTTAAAGTATTACAAAGAGTATTGCATATGCATCCTTTTATCCCCCCTTGACCTTCCCCTGGCCTCCCCTACCCCCCAGTGTCTTGTGTCCATTGATTATGCTTATGTGCATGCATACAAGTCCTTCAGTTGATCTCCTAACCCCCCCCCCCCAGCCTTCCCACTGTAGCTTGACAGTCTGTTCAATGCTGTTCTGCCTCTGTAACTGTTTATGTTCATCAGTCTATAATGGTCTTTATTATCCATAAATAAGTGAGATCGTGTGGTATTTCTCTTTCATTGACTGGCTTATTTCACTTAGCATAATGTTCTCCAGTTCCATCCATGTTGCTGCAAATGGTAAGAATTCTTTCTTTTTTTAAAAAAACATATTTTATTGATTTTTATAGAGAGGAAGGGAGAGGGACAGAGAGTTAGAAACATCGATGAGAGAGAAACATTGATCAGCTGCCTCTTGCACACTCCCTAGTAGGGCTGTACCCGCAACCAAGGTACATGCCCTCGATCGGAATCAAACCTGGGACCCTCGAGTCTGCAGGCCGATGCTCTATCCACTGAGCCAAACCAGTTAGGAAAGAATTCCTTCTTTTTTGCAGCAGCATAATATTCCATTGTGTAGATGTACCACAGCTTTCTAATCCATTCATCTGCTGATGGGCACTTAAGCTGTTTCCAAACCTTAGCTATGGTAAATTGTGCTGCTATGAACATAGAGATGCATATATCCTTTCTGATTGGTGTTTCTGGTTTCTTGGAATATATTCCCAGAAGTGGGACCCCAGGGTCAAATGGGAGTTCCATTTTTGATTTTTTGAGGAAACTCCATACTGTTTTCCATAGTGGCTGCACCCGTCTGCCTGAGGCCAAAGCGGTAGGTTCTGTGAAACTGAAACCTCCACACTTCTGGAAAGGATGACAGCATAAAGGCCACCTGTAAAGTTAGCACCAACGCCCAGTGCAGACCTCAACGCGCCATCTTCATGCTCTTTACCATTGTAATCAAGCTTCCAGGGATGTGCTTTGGACTGTTATCCCATCTGCCTTTTGCCTAAGGGATCCCATTTCTTTCTCTTAGTAAGACTTGGTAAATGAAAGCAGACGTGTTCTAGCCTGAAGTCAAAAATCAGGACTGACAAATGAGCAGGGCGGGAGTGTGTGGGAGAAGGGCTCTTAACTTCAGTGAAGGTCTTCTTTAGGTCCCCATTTCTCCCAAATGTGTGCTAAATGTCATTAGACTTACAAAACTTCTGTTTCCTTGGAAATGTTTAGGAACATGCCTCTTATATGAAGCATGGTCTATGGTACGCATTGCCTCTTGAACCCTTGGGTTATGAGACAAAAGGCAGAGGAGCTGGCCTTCCTTACAAGATAGCTCTGGGACAGCTCACACCAACGATGTGACTGAATATTCCTCTTCACTTCACCGCTGATGGACTGGACCACCCTTCCCTGTACCTACTCTTCTCATCTAGAAATTGGAAGGCCACCTACTCCAGGTGAAGGCATGTTAACAAAGGAATGACAGTCTGCTTCTTAAGCTGTGTGCTGTGGACACAGATGTTCTTTTGATTGTCATCCTAGACTCTGTGTCCCAGTCTTTCCCAACCTTTTCCATGTAGAACACAGGTCAGATACTGCTTTGCTTGTGCTGCTCTGAGGAGCCCTGCTCCAGGTGGCCAGGAGTAAACTGCCCGGGATGTCAGGCCACATCAGGCCACACCTAGGCAACCCACCAATAAGCAACCAGCACAGTGAAAAACCTGCCCAAGCCCAAAAGCCAGGAGAATAAGCTCAGTCTTTTTTTAAACTGACTCTCAATCCTCAGAAGCAAATCTTGGAAATAATGAAAATATTTGAAGCTACCTCCAAAGCAGATAGGAGGAGAGTAGAGGTTTTTAAAAATAAAAGTTTATACTAATATTTTTGACAAAATGAAATCACCACAATGAAAATTCTCTGGGACTCTGCTTGGATAGTGCCGAGAATTAACCACCTCTCCTTGGACACGATGGGAAATCCTTCGTGGAAATGTAGATTCAGGACTATGTATATAAAAGCCCAACTTGCCTCTACTTTTAGAATAAAGACTCCTTTCCTCCAGCTTCCACTGCCCCCACCTTCAGGGGCACACATGTGGGTGCCCACAGGCGAGCACACGCACGATGAACCAAGAAAGGAAGTAATGAGAGCCCACTAATGGATTGGCTTAAGTATAGAACAACATCCCATCACTGTCCTAGAAAATAATCAATCAAGCACTTAATTTTAAACATAAAAGTAAGCTGCCAGGAGACTGTTAATAGATAACCAAATAAATTAACAATTGTAGGTGGGATTTGAAACCAGGTTGGAGGGCCTCTCCACTGAGCTCTGAGCCCATGCACATAAAGGGTCTCCCCAGCTTGGCACTTGATATCACACTGTTTCAAAGTGGGAAATCTTCTTTTAGCCAATATCCCTTCTCAGCAGGCTTGTCACTTCAGGGAATTGTCCTTTGTGCGTCTTCCATAAATTTTATAATACCGCTACTTTAAAATATTGATGGGCAACTTGGCCTTGGCCCAGGCTTGCAGTGGATTACTGTGGACATGAAAACCTTCAGGAGCGTAGAAGCAGGAAGAAACACATTCCCTGCTGACCTTTCTTAAAGGGGCAATTGTGCAAATGCAGAGGTCACCTGAGCTGGAGGCCTGCCTGGCTCTGATGGGCAGCTCTGCCCTCTGGGAGCTGGCTCAGAGCCATGCAGGGACAGGGGCATGTGGGAAACACACAGGCAAGTAAGTGCTCAGGTACCTGCAGATGCATAAAGAGTAAGTGAAATCAACACATAATCCCCCAGGCTGTTTTCACCTGAAACTCAACTTTCTCCCCACTTTCAAACTCAGCAAAGTTATTGATGAATCAGGATTGATAGTTGTGTAGTCTGGCTCTCCTACCTCTATCCATGACCCACCTAGGGCAAGTGACCAAAAGTAAACAGCAACAAGGAACATAAAAGGCAGGACTGGGGAATTGATCCCTGGTTCCTAGAGGCTCTGTGAGAGCTCTGAATTTCTACTATAGCATCCATTCTGCCACCGCACTTGCTTCATAATACCCCCGAAAAAACAGCATAGAAAGTTCAAGCACCTCGAATAAAGTCACCGCTGAGAACAGTATAGCAATAGTCTGCTGACCAAGTGACTAACACAATACTGCACCTTTAACACACACAGAGAGAAAAGCACTGTGCTACATGAATTATGCATGTGATCTCATACAATCCTTATTTTCAAAATCTGCAAAAATATCTTTTGATCCAGAAAATCCACTTCTAAAAATGTTTCCTATGGAAATGATGGAAGATAAGTTTAAAGATTTTTCAAAATATATTTTCTATTGATTTCAGAGAGAGGCAAGAAGAGGGAGAGAGAGAGAGAGAAACATTAATGATGGGAGAGAATGAGAAAGAATGACTGATCAGCTGCCTCCTGCATGCTCCCTACTGGGGATCGATCCCACAACCTGGGCTTGTGCCCTGACCGAGAATCAAACTGTGATCTCCTGGTTTATGGGTCGACAATGAACCACTGAGCAACACCAGCTGAGCCATTCAAAGATTTTTTTGTCTACAAGGATATTTATCAAATACAAGCAAAAAATGAAAATAATAGAAAGTTCCAATAATCAAAAGGAGTAAACAAATTATAAAAGCTCCATAAAACATAATATGGTGCAGCCATTTAAAACTATGCTGTAAAAGAATATATATTGACAAATATAATATGCCCACGAGATATTCAGCAAGGAATACAGAGTATTAAGAACAGGAACTATATGGATATTTTTATAAATTGAGAGTATGTTATGCACATGCATAAAATGTGTAAGACAAGAGTCATCACAATTATAAGATTACTAGAGGCCCAGTGCACAAAAATTTGTGCACTTGGGGGGTCCCTTAGCCCGGCCTGTGTCCTCTCGCAGTCTGGGACCCCTCGGGGGATATCCACCTGCTAACTTAGGTCCACTCCCCAGGGGATCAGGCCTAAGCTGACAGTCAGACATCACTCTGGCAGCCTGGGAGCCTTGCCAGCGGGAAAGCAGGCCTAAGCTGCAGTCGGACATCTTTAGTGTTGCTGAGGAGGTGAGAGAGGCTACTGCCACAACTGCTGTGCTGGCAGCCATCAGCCTGGCTTGTGGCTGAGCAGAGCTCCCACTGTGGGAACACACTGACCACCATGGGGCAGCTCCTGGATTGAGTGTCTGCCCCCTGGTGGTCAGTGTGTGTCATAGTGACCAGTCATTCCCCATCATTCTGCTGTTAGAGTCAATTTGCATATCACCCTTTTATTATATAGGATGAGTGATTCTGGGCATCATAAGATTATTGGTGATTTTTCCCTTATATTCATTTGTCTCATTTTCTAATTTTTTATAATTTGTTATAAGACAAATTTTTAAATTTTTGACCTAGGTACTATGTCCAAATAGTCCTAAGATGTTAATTAGCTTAATAACAGCCCATCACAGATACAAAGCACTTTCTGTCTAAAACATGGTTTTATGCACTGTCTTAGCTGATCCCTGCAGCAACCTTTTCAAGTGGACAGAGCAGAGGTTTTAGAATCCTGAAGATCTCCAAATCTACAAAAATAATTACAGAGAATGGCACAAAAGAACCCAGAGCCCTCCTCCCTGGAGCAGGCAGCATGCAGGCCTCTCTGCAGAAGGGCTTGGCCTGGCTGAGTTCACAGGCGCAGGCTCCCAGCTCTCTCTGTCCCCTGATTGCAGCTCCCATTGCTGCACTTGAGGCTCTGAAAGCAATCGGCCTCGCTCTTTCTTTGGCTTTCCCCGCCCCCATGAGTGCTTAGGTTCTCCAGGATTCTGCTCTGCTCAGGACAGGAACTGGGGGAGGGAACCTTTGAGAATACATGGTAAGCAAAGTCTCTGACATAAGAGCCAGGAGTGTGATGGAGCTGCTTGTACTGGCTCCAGAAAGCCAACTATTGGCGTCTCTTCCCAGCTCTGCCATCAGTGACACCACCATGGTAGGGTGGGATCTGCTGTGGTGAGAGTTTTTATACCATGGAAATCGGCAAACACTATAAATCAGGGTCCTTCCCCCGAGAGGGCCAGTCGTTCAACAGTTAATCAGCACACCGCCACATACTCTCAGAAATAGAAATCCATATATTGAAATCAGGGTCAATCTTTCCAGACCCCTGCTTTAAGCGGGACTATGCCTGCACCGACTAAAGCAGGATGTGAATGTTGTTTGAAAACGATAACATATTACACAGAGAACTGTTTCAATATTTACATACCTTGACAATTTGCCTACGCTTCATCCTCCTAGTGGCCACCTAAATGTTTCCTCCTCCTGTGTTCTCTTCGGAGCCTTAAAAAGACCATCCAGTGCTTTTCTTTCTAAACTTGATGGGCCCAAACCAGGATTAGAACAAGAGTGTCCTGCTGGCCAAGTAGGTGCCATGTCGGCGTCAGACAACTCCAGGGCCTTGGCCCTGAGACTGACTCCTGAGGGAGGCGGCTGGTCTGCTGCTTCTCTGGCTCTCCGCCCCCATGGGCCACCTCCAGAGGCTCCCTGAACCCCTGCAGAGGCTCCCTGAGCCTCCTCTGCTCCTCCTGTACTGGCTCGTGGATGACCCAGCTGAGAGTGAAACGTGATCAGGAGATAATCTGGCCCAGATGGTGCTAACGGGCGGATGGGAATAACAGGCAGAAGCACGGACAGCCTGTCTCCCTGGTCTAGGCAGGGAGGTCCAGCTCCGTTATTTTGGGAAGTGCCCTTAATGTGCGCTGCCACCTACCCTGGAAATGCTACCTCTCCTTGCTCAGCTTCAGTCAAAGGCGGGCAGAGACATGCTCTCTTAGGCAGGTGAGGCAGCTCTGCTGGGTACCTGGTCCTGGGGGGACCCAGAGGATCAGCATAAAGCCCTGAAGATTTCCCTAGCTCCTGGGGATCAAAGGATTGAGGCAGAGGATAACCCGGGACTGCAATGGGAAGCAGCCAAGCCGGGGCGCAGGTGGGAAGGAGCGAGGCAGTGGCGGCAGAGAGGAGCCACCTCTGTTTTGGTCACGTTCTGAGGCAGAGGAAGAGGTTGGAATTCACTGTTTGACACAGTTTTGGGCTATGTGTGCTTTCTTTCTGCCAAGGACTTGACATGAGAAAGACACAAATGGAAAAGTGCTCGTCTGCAGAGCCCAGCCCAGGGAAAAGATGGCTCTGCTTCAGGAGCAGTAGGAACCGTGAAGCCAGCGGGGTGGGGAGAGTGTGATGCGGCCGCTGGCCTGAGAGGGCGGCGGGGTTCAGTGAGGACGCCCCGGTGCTGGGCGGCTCTGGGCGCTGGGCGCCACCTCAGTCTCTCTGGCTATCACAGGAGTCATAAGGTCTGGCCCACGGGAGGCACGGATGGAAGAAACCACCCCTGTGAGACCAGAGAACCACCGCTGCTCATCGGAGGGAGACTCGTGTCCCCGTTAGCCGGGGCCCCGTGAGATGAGAAGTGGGAGAAACCTGCTCTTCAGCCCTTCTCCACCTGAGGGTTCTTCTCAGGGATTCTGTTAGTGCAGCAGGCTCATGGGATTTTTGTTGTGGAGACAATTGGAATCTAATTGAAAATATTAAAATATCTAGTCACCGTGGGGTAGCTTCCACTCTCAATAGACAGTGATGTATAGAGAGAGCTGCCCCTCTCTCTATAATGAATCTGGAGAACAATACAAGTGTGCAGTCCACATATATCATTTTCATCATCCCAGAAAGGTCCCTGTAAGGCAGTGGTGTGCTGGGAAATGGTCACCAACCAGCTCTCCGAAGAAACCACCAATGCATGTATGTGTGGGTGTAGGTTTGCTATAAATTTTACCTATAAAAGAGGTAGGAAACGCAATTCACAAATAATAATGAAGCACAATGCTCTTCACTATGAACTCTATATAGTCACTGGATTCTCAAAGAATGCTTTTGTTGATTTTTACAGCCAACAAATCTGTAGCCAGCCTATGATTGTAACCGATCAACCATGTAGTACTGACATGAATGTTTACATTAATATCAATGTTGATGTTAATGATAATGCAAACGTGAAACAGCATCTTTGTATGTGGGAACTTCAGTTGGATACGTCAGATAATAGTTTTCAAATGATGGAAGGTTTTAGTTTTAGAGCAATTCACAATGTAATGGTTACAGATACAATATTTAATCTGCATTATTAAATTTTTTTCCGTCACTTCCTTAAGTCTAAATAAGCAACAAATCAAGTATTCATTTGTAGTATTTGCTGAATTTCACAATATAAAAGCCGATTTCAAGCCACCAATGGGATATCACTAAAGTTGGAAAGAGGCATAGAAGCTGGTCATTATACATATCATAATTAAAATGCCAAGAGCAAAAGACAAGGAGAGAATCTTAAAAGCTGCAAGAGAAAAGAAGTTAGTTACCTACAAGGGGGCACCCATACGACTGTCAGCTGATTTCTCAACAGAAACTTTGCAGGCCAGAAGGGAGTGGCAAGAAATATTCAAAGTGATGAATAGCAAGAACCTACAGCCAAAATTAC